>JAIPRL010005823.1:0-10216 GCA_025469235.1 Pemphigus obesinymphae
TGTATGTATGTATGTATGTATGTATGTATGTATGTATGTATGTATGTATGTATGTATGTATGTATGTATGTATGTATGTATGTATGTATGTATGTGTGTATGTGTATATGTGTATGCTCTACCAAAACTCTACTGGAATGCCTAGAATTTATAGTATGAAGTTTATAGAGTTTAAAAACATAAATTTCTCACCACCCACCAAAAGTTAGCTTGGGACCCACCAGTGAGTGGTCCCGACCCAGTTTGAGAAACACTGGCCTAGAGCAATATTATTGAAGGGCTCGGCGCAAAAACCGGTCAACTGCAATTTTCACTAAATTTTAGTTTTTCACTTGAATGCATAAAATTGCTCACTGCACATATTTTAGTGCAAGAATCAGTCAAATCAAACATATAAATTTTTCGGTGTAAGAAACGGACATCTCCACCATCATATATTTTTTTTAAACATCTATTACAAAAAACAACTAGTTTTTTAAAATAAATATTAACTATTTAGCTCTTTTATCTAAAAACTGAAATTCCTAAAAATGAATCCTGCGTTTCTTCTTCTAAGACAATTTTTCATAAATTTCTGAACATTAAAAAAAAAAATGGACTTGACCGGTACTTGCACCGAGCCTTCAATAAATCTCATCCAAACTCGGTACATATATGACTTAAGTGTCTGTAAAAAAATATTCTCTGGGTGAGACACATCTAGAAAAGAGATGAGAAGAAGGTGACATATAAAAATAATCGAAAACGATCGATATTAGAGTTATATTTATAGGAACTACCTATAGGTAGGTACTGCAGATCATAGAAAAAGCTGATTACATTTTCAGAGGAAATTACTTTAATAAAATAAACGCCCGCTAAGAAGAGGTTTTTTGAAATTCGACCTTTAAGTAAAGAAGTATGGGTTCACGGGCGAAGCCAGCACCAGGTAATTCAGATATAATATATATGTAAATATAATAATTGATTAATAATATAAACCAGCGTTTCTCAAACTGTGGTACGCGAATGAAAGGTCGCATGGCGCTAAAACGGAAAATAAATAAATAAACATTTTTAATTGTATTTGAAATAGATAATTAAAGAAATAATTAAATAAAGATAATATATAATATATAATATATAATATAATATATAATATATATATAATAATATATAATATATAATATATAATATTATTCTTTACGATGTAGTACCTGTACGTGGTACATTTTTATTATTTCGAATCACGGAAAATACGTCAATATAAACTATATAATCGTTGACACGCATGCATTTAATCATCTTTTTTCATTAAAATAATAAAATCATTCTATTTTTATTCATTAGTGGTAGGTACCTACGCAACTTTTTAATAATGTGCATATGAATGGTAGGTACGCGGAAAAAAAAAGTTCGAGAACCGCTGATATAAACAGTAAAACTGCTCATGGGTGTAGCCGGGTAATTCAGCTACACCCAAAAAAAAAGTCATTGGTGTTTGTAACAATATACTATTGTTAAGGTCCAACAAGATAAAATTTGTCAAATAGAAAAATTATTGTTATAGTGATAAGATATTTATTACAAATAATAATTTTATTTATTGATATGAACACGGTATATTGTAAAATGTATATTTCTCAAAACAGAATAGATATGTTGTTAAATTAACAATATTATTTATGTTCTGTATATTTAATTCTGTAGCCGGTTTTTTGATTATAAAATAAATTTTGTCAATCTTAGAAAAATTCTTATCCATGTGATACAATGGCACATTTTATCTGATTTAAACAATATATAAATAATATGTAAATTATTGTTTTAAATATAATATCTTGATAATAAAAATGAATTATTTAATTATTTCACCTATACACTATATTGTACCTATACAATACAATAATTCTATCAAATCAATGGTAGTTTTAACAATATTATAGGAAGTGGCAATTGAAAGTATTCATATTTTTCTTATAATAATCTATTTGAATTTACTTATTTTTTCTTCTGAATGCCTATTAATTTTCAAGTTAACGGGGAAGTTTTTACCCCTATCACTCCCCTAAAGGTTACCACTGTAAATGGAAATACTTTAGTGGTAACAATATTGTCAAATAAACAAAAACATTTAATTTTATTGATTATGAATTTTGTTGGAAAAACAATAGGATTGTTAAAAAGGAATATGTAATCCATTAATATAACAAAGTATTTTTATTGTGGTGAAAATACCTATTGTTACCAGAATAAACAATTTATTCTTATTAACAACTAATTCTTATTGTGATGAAAAAAGTATGTTCAAATATATAATATTTTTATATACCATTGATAATATTATCATATTATCAATTTGACAAGATATTCTTGTCGGCTCTATATTAACAAGATTTTTATCAAACTAAAATGGAATTTTATCATTATGATAGTTATTTTTCTTTGGGTGTATATGACAGCACATACATATTATAGTATTTATCTACACTTACTACCTATATAAACACGGGCATTGAACTCGAACGTGACCGTTTATTATATAATATATAGGTACCTACCATCTAATGAATATTAATTTTTATAATACCGGATAAATAATACTTACTATAACACGGTGATATACCTATTTTAGCTAAGCTTTCAATAATTATATGTTATGTTCAATAATATAACATGATATATCTATGTGCGGCGTCCTACACTGTATACCTATATATATGCACATATAATTAGATAGGTATATGATGAGAGAAATATGACTAAAAATTTGTTATTTATAAAACGTGTAATTGTTACCCAAGTGTTCGTTAAATTGGCTTGTTATTGATTTTAATACAAAAATCTTAAAAATATTGGAAAAAAAGTTTTGAAATTTAAAAAAAAAAATTTTATTTAGATAAAATTAATTTAGCTTTTATTTTTATCTAGATAATTCCTTCCGGTTCATCTTTTATATTTATCTAGATACATATCTTTATAGTTATTCACTTATATTCCCAATAATACTGTTTATATTATAGGATCCTGCACCATTATTTTATATCATATCTATAATAATATATACCTATATAGTTTCCGATAAAAAAATAATTATAAGATGAATATAATGTAAGTTCGAGTATAAGTCGGATTTAATTCCAAAATTACAGAAAATTCAATTTTAACAATTTTGTGGTATTTTTTTTTATATTAGGTTATGAAAAAAAAATTATATTTTGTCCCGTTACCTAATGTGATATTTCGAAACCACTCTAGGTACATTTTAGATTTAAACTATCCGAATGAGTGAAGTTAAATATTACTTTCGTTTCATTGCATCTCCCCCTCTATCGGGATCTCTTTTTTTTTTTTGCCAAGATTTCTTTTTTCGGCTACATACTACTTTACGTCCCGAAAAAAGGTATACTAAGCAGGTAGTAAATTCGATTGACGACTTGCAATTTGATCGACTACATACCTCATTTTCCTAAAATACTTTCTTAAACGTAAAAAAGCCAAAAAAAAAAGGTCAACAACTTATTTTTACCTTACACGAAAAGCCGACTGACAATATGATTTGACTGACTGAAACAACATACAATTCTTCATAACTCCAAAAATATTGATGCTATAATGGCATGAAATTTTTATCACAAACGTATATACGTAAAATATTAATAAAAAAATATTTTCGAAAATTTTCCCCACTTTTAGGCTATTTAAAACAATATACAAATTTGAGACATTTAATTTATAATAGGCTTAATTTAAGTTTTTAAGACGTGAAAATGTAATACATTGTTAATAGTAGGTACGCCATTTTACATACAAAAAGCTACACACAAAAAAGTTTAAAAATCGGTAGGTAGGTACAATATTTATTAATAGCCAATTCATTTTATTTCAACATATGTATTATTTTGATATGAAATATGTTTGAATTTCGGGGAAATAATAGATCTATAGATTTGAAATTTTCACTAAAAACGTATATGTAAACTGTACATTATGAAAGCGAAAAAATTGTTGAAAATTTTTACCTATTTTTGGGCTACTAATAGCAATTTTCAATTTTAAGACATACAGGAGAATTCGATTTTTCGCATTTTTTTTTCTCTTTTTGGATAAATGTATTTTTTGATCAAAAACATAATGTGGTGAAGTCAGAATTTGGCGATCGGACATGGTTTTTAAGTTATATCAAATTGAAATTTAGAGATTTTGCTACGTTCCTTTAGTATAGGTTCATTTTTCTATAAATGTTTTGACATTTCGTACGTGGTCTAATGATGTTTTCTTGTGCGGGATCCTCGGTTCGATTCCCGATACTTTCAAATAAGCTTTTGCACTTTTTTTTAACTTTTATATTATATTATTAGTATAATGTATACATAGTAACTGTCAAGTATATCCGGCCAAGCTTCGCTCTGGTCGTTTTTTTTCGGAAATAAATGATTTTTCATTGCTCTCAAAATATTCAATATATCCGCGGTCATCATTATCCTACCCAACGCGCGCGAAGTACTTTCACCCCCTATACTGACCGGATTTTTTTCTTCTTCGTGGACATTTTTCATTCGAATTTATCATACATAAATATATATATATATATGTGGTGACCAGACGTACCTACTTATTTTCGTAGGACAGTATACCTACTCTTTTTTATTGCATTGTCCTAGTGTTCTTAACAACATTGTTAAGTACACGAAATTGTACTCCTTTTTTAAAAATATCACCGGTTAATACATATATTTTATTATTTAGCATGATTTAATTATTTATATTTTATGGTTCGACCTATAATGCCTATATTAGTATAATAAGATAATATTTTGTTACTTATTTGGTATATGAACTACGATATAATAATACTTATAGTACATTATTATTATTATTATTATTATTATGTACCTATACCTACTGTAATACTGTGTACTATTCACCTTTAAAAATGAATTCATTTTCATAAATATTTTCATCATAAAGACACCAATAGTGTATTCGACCTGTATCTATATAGGAGGAAGGGTGCGAAACAGATGTTTTTATATGTATCTACCTATATATATATAATACTCATTATATTATCTTTTTAATGCATAATCAACATTTTTTTACAGTTAATTGTCTATTTTACGAGTGATGGGCGAGGGTGCCCATCTCCAATCGACAACCTTAAATACGCACTTGAAAGATACACCGGCCCCTATAATAAGTTGACCTCGTAATGTAATTATTTCAAATATTCGGTTTTTTCGAGAGAAAATAAATATAAACAGTAGAGTAATTAGGTAAAAAAAAAAAAAAACTCGCTTTGATGGAAATTGGCCTATGAGCTATGAGAAATCTTGTAAAATAATTTACACATTGACCAATCCTGCAGCACTCAAGGGGGACGAGTTTTTTTTTTTTTTTTTTTGTAATAAAGGAGGATACATTTTAAAACCTACTTCTTTTTTTGGATTATTATATCTGATCACCATACGTATACCTATATACCCACTTTTCAATTTTTTCGTTAATGCGTATAGCCAAACATTTTTTTTATTTGATACGCGCGTATATACCTATATATAGATACGTATATACTCACTATTTCGACCAATTATTATTATATTTTACGGTCTACTGAAAAATTCGCAGTATACTCATTTAAAAAAAGTTTAGTTATATTTATTATTCGTTGATCATTATCTGATAACTGATTGATGATAAGCTTATGGAAAACAAGAATTTATAATCCGATATGGCTGTAGCAGCAATACTGCATGTTCTTTGGCAGACTGGTAGGTAGCTGCGGTATGAATATTGTATACGATTATTGTAAATTATTCTCTATATGTGCTTTATTCGCTTTAGGAACCGTATCGGTCCACCTGGTAGCGGATGAGTTTTACATATTATAATATTGTACATATTTTACAAAAACAAATAATAATATATATTTGATTGTACCTACTCTAAAATATGATGAATTGCATGTATCCGGAAAGTTCAATTCAAATTGATCATTAGGATAACTATCCAGTTTACAAAATTTTAAATACTTGTGTGACCGTGTTTGGTATGTTTACACCGTACACGCACTGCATTTTTAATTTATATGAATATATTAACAGTAGGTATACACACATAATATACTTATATTTTTATGCGATTCTCCCCACAACATAATAACTAATTGAATACTTAGTACTTAACAAATATAAAACGCATGTAGATATCATAATATTAATTATTTTTGATATAAGATATTTTTAAAAAAATCATTGAAGTTCAGAAATGATTGATTACCTATCATTTACCTATAATGATGTATAATATAGGAAATAATAGAATTTGTTGATTGTTTTGATATATTTTAGTATTCAATTTAATGTAATATTTAATATATTATTATTAATTTATTTTTATCAAATAGATATTCACAACCAACATCTAAAATATTATTAAGATGTAGAGTTTACTTGTTATCGGTAGTACCTTAAATTTTAAACAATTATTTTTAATTACAGTAAAGTATTATTAGGTAAGCAGTTTTAACTATTCATTTACAAACTTTTTTTTTTTTTGGTAATTAGACAACAAAAAGTTTATAATATATTATATTTTCATTAGAATGTAAGGATAAGTATATAATGTAAATGCGTATTCTATTGTATTTAGATTTCAGTATTATATTGTAGGTATTTATTATTTTACATGATATATATATAGCCATATAGGTAGTGTTTTATAATTATTAATAGATTCTTTTAAACTGTAATACAACTTCAGCATATACCCACTAAAAAATGTACGACTACGTTACTGCTCACAAGAATCATAAAGGTATTAAATCGATATCTACCGAGTAAAAACAATTTAAAAACTTCAAAGTAGGGCATTTTTAAAACATACAAATATTATCCACTAAACGATGCACTACTATACCTTTAGCCGAAATTCGGATATCCAATTATAGTTATCATAATAAGATATCTATTTCTCGAATTGGGATATCAGTTGGAAATTTTAAGCCTGATTTATATTGATGGAGTATTTAGTATAGAACCTACGGTGGTATAGTTAGAAGAGGTGGACCTGGAGGGAGGGGAGTAGACTGGGATTGATCTCCCAGCGTAACATTTTCTGGGGGGGGGGGCGTAAATATTTTGACGGGCATAAAGTATTTAAAGGTCTAGTTTTTTTTTTATAATACACCTATTTAAATATTATATCAGTGCCGGTATATTTAAATTTAAATACTTGTAAAGGGTGTAATTTATACGAATTGTTTTTTTTTTTTTATGCTCATTTATGGTTTTCAATTTCTCGATTTTCTGGACGAATTAATGTATACGATAGGGGGTAATTGTTTTTAAATTTTTCACCAGGTGTCGGAAATCTTAGTTTCACCTTTACCGTTACTACCTAGCATAATTTAAACACATTATATTAGAATCAAAATATTGGTAGAGTAAAGTGAATGGAAAAAATAGTTATATTATTAGTATATGTACATTTAAAAAAAATTTTAAATGTAAGTAACAACAATACTATTATTACATGTTTGATCGAAAAACTTTAAAAAGGAAATGATTTCCAGCTATATTAAAACAACAAATTACTATAATTATACATTTTAGAACATTAAAAACATTATACAATATTCCATGTGCAATATTTTATGTGCAGGGCCGTCCTGAGAGGGGGAGGGGGTAAGTACTCCCCCAATTTCGGAAAGCAGTCGGCAAATAGTAAAAAAAAAGTCGATGGCCATTTTTTTTTGCTCATTATTCACGTTTTGAATGAAGTATTTTTCGAAATTTTAAGTGGGTAAACTGTAAATTATTAGGATTTTAGTCGACAAAATGAGACAAAAGTTAATTACTTTTTTTCTTTTGCTTATTTTATGCTTTGAAGAGAAGTTTATATTATTTTTTTCACATTTTCACCACCCAAAAATCTCTCCTCAAAACGGCCTTTTATACCTGTATACTTAGACCTATATAATTTGGGCTGTGATTGTCGATTGAGATCGTAGAAATTGTTTGGTACAATACTAATATATATATATATATATATTTATTAAGTTTATTAATAATAAACAGCAATAAGTAAATGTCAATACATAGTAAATAATTCATTATTTATGCTATTCATATATAATGTATACGAGTTTAACGTTATTATTTTCGCAAATTAACGTATATTTTGTTAAAATAATTACATTTTCGCACATATAATATATGTAGGTACTAGGTACTAATAAATACAGACAATTTAATAATAAATTATAAAGCACGTAAAGAAAAACATGCGCGCGCTTATAAAACAGTAAATTTTGCATAACATATATAGAAATATAGGTACCTACAGTATACAATATACATATAAGTACAATAATATTTTTTATGATTTACCTACTTAAAATCACAATATTTAATATATTACCTATATATAAAGGCGGCGTATACAATAAATAATAATATAATATTATTTAAAATTTTAGCGCGAAATAATGTCGTGCGGATAGCGTAGGTATACAAAGTGTACGACGAAAATATAGTTAGTATTCGTTTGTTATAAATCAAATTATTTATAAATGTTATCAACAATGTTTTCCATTATTTGTTTTTCGGTATCGATATTAATTCTATTGTATATAGGTACTATAAAACCGTAAGAGTATTGTATAAAATATATATAGTACCAAAATAGATTATAGAGAGCCGTATTGGGCGTGTTACGTGTTATATAAACGTCATATTATATAATATAATATTTAGACATAGATCTATATTATATATGGGGGGTCGGTATACATGGATCTATATCGTAAAGTGAGAATATCCAGTTCAAAAGTGCATCGGCTGAAAAAAAAACTGCTATGTCTTATAGGAGAACGATTATAAAATATAAAAATTAAAAACTGCGAGTTACATATTATGTAGGTTAGGCATATTATACAATAACATAATATACGTATGTTATTCTAAAACGAAAAAAAAAAAAAAGAAGAGTTCTAATAAGTGCGATCGATTGATCATCGATCGATAATAGTGTTAAACCAATTTTTAAAAACGAAATATTTTAGTGCAAATAACTAATTTTGTTTATTTTTTTCGTGTGTTGTTTTTTGTTGTTCAGTTTTAGCAATCTTAAATATGGATGATATTGTATATAGATACATAATATTATATATACGAACTGACGAGCGTATAACAATATTTTAGCCCTTTTTGGCCTCTTCCCGGACCGGCGTGAACCTTTCCTCCAACCAGAACAGCTCCTCGTAAGTCTCGTCCTGCGGTATATCCTCCTCGGTCCCGTCGACCGTCTTCCGGCAGCCGTACTTGCAGTGAGTGCCGTCCCCGCGCTTCGTCGCCCGGCTCCGCACCATCATTGGCGTCGCGTACTTCTTCTCCCACACCCATCCCATCTCCTCCGAGAAGTCGATCACCATAGTGGTCAAGTTGAAGTACTGGCCAAACTCGGACGCTCGGTAGTCCCACGGGAACGAGTGATGGTAGTTGTGCCAGCCCTCGCCCAATCCGAACATCGACACGTACACGTTCTCCACGGGCAAAATGTCACTAAATATTATAAATAATATAATATTATATAGTAGGTATATTATTATAGGCGCGTATTATAAAACGGTTAACGGTGACGGGGGAAAAAATTTGAAAAAGAAACGAGCCGGGCGCATGATTTTTGCACAGTGCTATCGTTACAAATGTTATGAGGACTATACCCACCGGAAAAAGCCCTGCGGGACGGCCTGAAAAAACCCAACAACCCGTGTAAAAATATCCGTCGAAAAAAACCCAATACACCAACTTAGAAAAATTAAAACATTTTATTGTGTATGGTTATATAAAATATTTTGAATTTTTTTCGTCGAATAGTATATATTAAAATTCCTATTTAGAAAATTAAATATTCAACGAACTATAAATATAATACTATAGAAAACGCACATTCATGTGTTTGGTAATAATAATAATAATAATAATAATAATAATACTAAATTGGTATTATTATTAATATATAGGTACCAAAGTTAATACAAATTATATTAAATTACACTAATATGTGTTAATGGCCTTGGCCTGCAGGACTGGTTGCTTACGAGTAATCCAGTGGTGGATTTGGGGAGGGACGTAGGGGGACGGAGCTACTCTTCATTTTTTTCATGTTGAACAGCGTACCCCTTAATTTATTTATCAAGGAACGCAAGGAACGCAATGTTTGTTTTAATTTTTAT
>JAIPRL010005823.1:10316-30194 GCA_025469235.1 Pemphigus obesinymphae
TGATCTTATTAAATCATATTGGTATCATATAGGTAATAAATAATCTTCATTATCCGTGAATGGCTAAAGCCTAAAAGGATGGCGAAATCAATGCGACACCGATAAACTTCATTTCGGTCTACAACTTTCTCAATTATTCATTTAAAAGGAAAAGTTTTAAATTATTTTGAAAGAGGAATGTTTAAACTATGCTATCTTGAAAATATGTAACCTAACAATGATGTAAAAAAAAATGTTGGATTTTTCTACTCATTCATGTTCTATAATAATTTAAAATGTTTTTTAAAATGTCCCCTGGTTAAGAAACTTTGGATAGGAGGTGTGGGGGACGAAGTCCTCCACGACTTATTTTTTTTCTAATATGTCCCGGAACGCTGATTTTTGAACTAAGCTCAGAGTCCGTCCTTATTTTTTTTTCCATTTCAACCACTGGAGTAATAAATTATAAAAGTATTATTAAATATTAAAAAAAAAATACAGTGTATGTGATATAGGGAAAAAAATAGCATTTTTATTGGGTTGAAGTTGGTTTAAAAAAAAACAGCCCATTAAAACCCATTTTTGAAGGTTTAAATGGGTTTTTAAAAAAATTAAAACCCATCCAAAGAATTTTCTTAAAAACCCCAGGGTAATATTGGGCTTTTTCGGGTTTTATATAAAAAAAACCAATTTCACCCAACCCAGTTGGGTTTTTTCCAACCCTGAAACAAACTGTTCTAAATACCCCTATATAGTATTGGAGTAATTATTTATGAGTCTAGGACATTTCGCCGTGAAGTATATTTTTGCGTAATTACTAAATTTTACTGTTTTAGTTAGCAACAATTATTTAATTTAATAATTAAAGCGTTTGAAATTTAAATTTTTATCAAGTACCTACTTTTCAATATCTATTATACAAAAAGAGAGGGTAAAATAAAACTACCGTTAAATACAATGCATAATAATTTAAATTTATTTTGAGTCCGACACACTGAGTATGTGGGTACCTACTATATTTATGTACTATATCCGATTTTTTTTAGAGTGGTTTGCTTCTGTTTATTATGTATTTGCTTTTTTGAAATTTTTTTTTTTGATGCATTTCACTGTGCAAAAGATAAATATAAATAAAAATTAATAAATGTAAATATTATGTGCTTTTCTTCTTCTTTTTTGCTGCATTTATCACCTTCAAGCTTTTTATGCATTAATTAATAGTTTTCACAGGTAAAGTAATCAATTATTTATTATTTTTTAGTTCTCAAATAGCTTTTTACTATTTATGTTGATTGCTATTCATGATTTATTGAAAAAAATAAAAGCTGGACAATCTACATAGATATATATGCAGTGGTGGATCTAAAAGTCGAGTTTCACTTTCATCAGAGACGGCCTTTTTTTTTTTTACTTATTTGTTTACAAGGAAGGAAATCTTCAGGTAAATTAATTTCAGTCGGGGCATTGGGGGGGGGGGGAAATTCCCCCCTCGTAGATCCGTTCTATTTTTATATGGCCTGGTGAAATTTCAAAATGGCCTGCTTGATACCTTGCACACCCCAAAAAAACTGAAATGACGCCCCTGCTATATCGGAATTCTTAATGGTCACTTATTAAGTACAAAAAATATATTATATTAAGTTTTATCACGATTTTGTCCAGATACCCATTATACCTACCGCGTTTCGATAAACGTTCGTTATCTCCCGCGGTGATACCAATGGTACACATCTGTTTTGGAGGAAAATGGACAATGGAGGATTTAAAAATGGATTTCTGGCTTAAATGGTTTCTACGCCGAAACGTCCGGTTCTGATTAATTATTGATCGCACGGAACAGAAGGATTGATCGATAGTGACAAGTGAAAACCAAACGGTATAACATTTCAGAAGCAGTGGATAGCGAAATAAATGGGAAAACATCCAGAGATCACCCAAGACAATAAGATGGTTATATAGACAGAGGAAAACTAACGGATCTTTCGGTAGATGGTGATTATGGTGGGGTTGGGAAGACAGTTGACAGTGAAGTCAGGGATGGATATAAAACTGTAGTCGAGACGACAAATTATGTTAAAAGGTAAAACCGAAGAAAAATAAAGACATTATTATAGATACATATATGGTATATAGGTCTGCAGCAGAGACAGAATATTCTCAAAACGGGTGTTTCCTATGAAACTGACTTATGTACTCAATATATATATATATATATATATATATATTATTGTATTTTGATAAACACGTATATATTTAAATTATATAAATTCTTAAAGAATATGTTTTTATGCAAATTTTCATGTTTTGATTTTTTTTCTCGAGTAATAAGCATTTGAATTTAAGAATGTCGGGTGGAAATGTTGATAGATACCTACTTAGTATACTAGATATACCTAATAGATGTTAAAAATGATTACGTACCTATACTACTCGTAGAGTACTTTTTTATTCCATCACGTCTTAAATTTAAATGCTTATTACTCGGAAAATATTTATGGGATTTAAAAAAATATCTAAATTATAATAATAATAATAATAGTATAATATTCAAGAATGTATACCTACTTTAAATCGTATAGGTCGCCATATCAAAATCGAAAGTTTTTATAGTTTTAATAAACAATGGAAGGGACGATGATTTTTAAATTGAGAAAAATATAAAGTTTATACACAAATAATGTTCTGAAAAAAATTATACAAAAATTATTTATGCTTCCCGAGATATAGTCTGGCTCATGATAGAAAAAAGTTTGGAAATCCACTCTGCAGCCAGCGTGCTAAGTTCTCGGTTTCTAATCGTGTATTTTATTAATAAACTATAATTTCATAAACAATTGGTTTAACCTACATGCAATAATTATATGTATAGAAACTTAAACCAACAAATGAAAAAACAAATGAAAATTTTAAATATTGATACTGGTATAACCACAGCAACGAATTGCACAGGACACGCAGACGGACATCAACATACCCTTCCAGCGTGCTGGATTTGAACATTTTTACCTCCCAAGTAACTATGAATAATAAAATACAGGAAAAATTGATTGTAAAATCAACAACAATATTCCTCGTAACTATATACTATTATATATAGTAACTATATATATGATAATATATCGATAGGATGGACGGACTTAACAAGGATGTAAGGTGATTAAACTTATGTTTAGAAACCTAAAATCATTCGCTGTATTTCGATGGTCAATGTCTTAAATCCTATAATAATTGTTTTTAAAATACTCACTTTGTGAATGGTTTGTTTCCATATAAATGAGCGGCGCTATTCACGAGCCAGGTCAAATTCAGAGTAGTTATCAACCGGAACATGAAACATACGAAGAATCCGTTCCAAAGTGTTTCTCCCCAGAGGACGAACGGTATGGTCATCGGCATCAACATAGCCAGAATTGTGAACAATATTTTGTAATATCTGTGCAATAACATATAATAATACTTACAAATATAAAAATATAATCTATTGACATAAGTCCTGAATATCCTTAAAAATTGCACAGTTGAAAAATACTAGTTTTTTCTTCAAAATTTTAATTAATCATTATGGTTTTATTCATTCGTAGTTTCATAATTTTGTTTTTAAATTCTCCACGACGAATATCATGTAAAAAAAATACAAATAATAGCTAAAGAGTAATAAAAAAAAAGAACATAAAATCGTGTACCTATATTATATCGGATTCTTTGAACTGTGGTTCAAATATAATCTGTTAATTTTAAGGTTATTTTTGTTATTTTTTTTTAAATCATAAGGACACTTTCTTGGATTTCGTTGATCTTTGCGATCTAGAGATTTCACTCACTTCTTTTGGAACATGACATATGGATCCATCTCGATATCAGACATGTCAATTTTTTTCCCTTTTTCGATGACATCCGGATGTTTGCGCACCATCAACCATCCTATGTGAGAGAAAAAGAATCCTCGGCTCGCGTTGTGTGGGTCCCCGTTCGTGTCGCTGTATTTGTGATGCTGTCGATGGTCTCTGATCCAAATATACAAACAATTCTGGAAGAAATGTAGCTTAAATGTAAGTCACGTAATGATGCAAAATTTTTAATTACACAAAATATATTATTGAATGATCAAATACACAAAATACATCATATAAATTTCGTACATCGTATTGGCATTGAATCTCCTATTTTCGAGTTTCGAGTATTGTAAAAATATATTTTGAATATGGATTGCCATCCCTTCTCATAAAGCATATTAAGCATATATTTTTTTGGAGATTTTTGTCATTCAAACGAAAGATATTAGGCATGGTTACATTTATTAGGTTAATTATATATTTTTCCTTATAAACGAATTCGATGACGCTGATTATTATAATAGCATGCATAATGATGTAAATGTTCATGAAAATTTTTAAAAAATTGGAAATTTTGAAAAATTTTAAAGCAAGTGTACTTTTATTATTAAATACATTTAGTTATTTAATAATAAAAGTACAGATATTTTTAAATTTTTCAAAATTTTCAAAATTTTCAAATTTTTATAATTTATGCTCACCTGTCCCGCGACAGTTTGTCCGAACACCAGTAGAGCTTTCAAGAAATCGTTACATTTGAACGATCTATGCGTGTACAATCTATGAGCACCCATTGTTACGGAGAGAGCGCTGGCACCCGCTAACGCTACAGCTAAAAAAAGTTTTTAAAAGATTGAAATTTTATTAATAATTAATAATATAACTTTAAAAAAAAATGATCAAAGGAACAAATAATTATATAAGCTGCTAAAATAATATTATCGTTTTACAAAAATATTCGAGTTTTGTGTACCTATTTTAAAAAAATACCTTTATATATTTTTTTTAATAATAACCGAAAAGGTAGTAAAAAATTAAAGAAAACTATTAATCCTATAAACATAATTCTATAATATATAATACGTATCAGAAATACAATGATCATTTGAGGAATTAAATACTTATACCTATAGCTACTATATTACATACAAAATATTTAATACTGTACTTTATATTCAAAAATATATTGACAATAATTATATAATAAATATAATATTGATGTTAGCATAAAAAAAAATCTAATTTTCGTTTGTGATCAATATAAGGAAGAAAGTATATATTTAAAAAAGTGTTTGTACTAATAATGTGAATTTTTGTTGTATTATACGACTCGTATATAAAATATTTTACTATCATCATAATTTGGATGTATAAATTGACGAAATGAAAAGGTTTTATCAGATCTGCGGTTAAAAAGTGGAAACTTGATTTTGGCCATTTTTTCTCGCCGTTGTTAAATACAAATTTCATATCATGTTGAAACTAATATAGTTCTGAGTTTAGCAATAAATTATATAGGTAGGTAGTAGGTACCATTAAAATAAACTGAAACGTATTGTGTAAAATCATATTATAGATATCGGATGATTTAATTGGACGGAAAGTAAAGGTATATAGTATCTATTAAAAGTTTGCGACTATTTATGAAATTTTCATTGAGAGTGGTCCAGCCGCCAAAATTGTGTGTATACCGTACGAAAAGTTTAATGTGTTGTACAAGATTAGCAACTGTGTTCATAAAATTGGTCAGTCCTACATATTTTATGCGTCTTGATGTTAGAAATAAAAAAAACGTAATTTAAAGAAAAAAGTAGATTAAATGTGTAACCAGGATATTTTAGGGACTGGCGCGGTCTTTATTTTTCCGCTACGGCATTGTATATTATAGATTTGTAAACTAACAGTTGGAATTTTTACCAGTGAAAAGGACACTATTTCGATTATTATCTGATGGTCGAAGACCAAAAAAACTACGAGATGAATATAGTTATTTTTTTTTTTTGAAAAATTAGAAAAAAATGTAATTTTTCATATTCTAGACGACCGTAGGTATATATATATTGTACACATTATAATATTGTATCGCATGCACGAATGCTTACTCCAAAGCATGGTGAGGACCATAGACGACGTCAGGAACAAGTAAAGTCCGTACAGGGCGGCTAGATGAAGGACGAGGAACCCAATGGCGTTGAACCAGACGATCTGTAGCTTATACACGTATTTCGCCGGTTTGCCATTGTTATCAATCGCGTCGATCGCGTCATTCGCCGTGTGGTTTTTCTCTTGCGATTCGCGCTCCAACGACTCCATGCTTACCAGTGACCGGTCGTCGCCCAACTGCCCGTTGAAAAACAGTCGTTTATTGCCGAACAGTAGTTGTTGAGCAGTGACCAGTGCCGTATACAGCCGTCTCTGAAAGATCATCGAGGACAATATGATATATATACCGCAGTATAATAATCAATCAATTATTCCGCCCACCGTCGGCCACACAGCTACGAGTACCTACGCGGTTTTAACACGATTAATTCGTGTAAAGAATAATATTATAATTATGCTAATCGATGCTCGATAAATGTGTAAAACGAAAACATTTTTTACATGTCCCGTTGTATCCTATAGTTGTATACATAATATGCATATAGGTGGTGTATACCTATGGTTATTATAACAATCGTTTTTTACCGGTCAACGTTCGTTTATAATATTCATAGTATCTGCACATTTATGTATGCCTACCGATAAATATCATTTATAAAATAATAATTATTACCTATAAATTATATACGTATTCAACTACAGACAATGCGTCCCCAGAGAGATTTTGAAGTGGACATTAATGAAGAAAAGATTGCCAAAGATGTATGAAAATATAATTGTGGAGGTATGTATATGGAGGAGTGAGTACGAGATACGAGAGCGAATAGTCTCTGTGGAAAAACTGAGGATTTCATCAGGGGATGGACACTATGCCGAAATCTGTAAATCAGTCACCATGTTTTCGGATGTGATTTTATCATTATTTATACCACAGAATATTCAGTGGCTTATACCATAATAGACACTATCAGTACGTCGGATTATATCTGTGGTATAAACACAGTAGGTATAAAGAATGATAAAATCGCATCCGAAAACATGGCGACTGATTTTCACGCCGTCCTATGTCGCCCGTGTAAATTCTTATCAGTGTCCATTCTGATTCTTTTATTCTGTGATTTCATGGTCAGAGTAGGAGTATTACACTAGGAGGATTCTTTGTTGAGCAATACTTGCTTGTATTCCTTGGTAGGTAACGAATGAAATCACAAAGGATATAAGAAGTGAACGGTAGACTTGAAGTGTGGCGAGAAGCATTTCGAGGAAAAGGAATTGTGATGGACTGAGAATTTACAGGATTAAAACCAGAAGGTGAAAATAATGCTAGGCTTTTTAAGGATACATCTATTAGTTTTATTTCACACTTTTATACGGATAAATAAACAAAATATGGTTACGGTATACGAGAAACGACGGTATATCGATGACAAACGATTTACCGTGGTTATTGGACTATCTATATACACAGCTATTAGCTGATAATTCTGCTGTCCTAAATAAAAAGGCAGTAAAGAACAATTCTTAAAAAATTAGATTATTTGATATTCATGTTATGTGGCATCTTTTTTTAACTATGATAAAATGCAGTAAAATAACCACTAGTAATGTCATTAAAAATATTTTGAAATATAGTGCCTTCAAATATCAAGATTATAGCATGCTAATACTCAATAAAAACGCAGTATGTTACATATTATACCTACTAGAGAATATACATACACTATATCCAATGAAGATGATAAATATTTTCTTAGTACACTAATTTCCTAATTCACATAATACTATCAAATAATCTAGTAGTCATAGTTAAAACGACTTTTCAGTTAACAGTATGTCCATATACCAAAAAACCTATATGGATATCACTTTGATTTATATTAATTGTATAATATTACATAAAATGTTCTGCGATAATAGTTTAATGTCTTTGATAACACATAAACACGTGTAAAAGATTATAATTTTTTTATTTTGTCATTTTCTAAATCTAAATATATTTTTTTTTTTAATAAAAAGTGTTTTATTTTAATTTAAATATGTTTACCAGGCTATGATATAACATGATGAAACAAATATATAAATATGCAATAAGCTATTAAAATTTTTATTTTTTTAATAATAACAATTTTCACATAAATATTAAATTTACATTTCACTTAAATGTATTAATATATAAAGATTTATAATGATCATCCTACAATACAGAGCTACACTGTATATTGTAAAAGTTCATTTATGAAATTTAATATGACCACACTAAAGAAAATGCAGTATCTCTTATAAAATTTAAAAAAGTAGGTAAAAATAATCAATTAAGTACAAAAAAAACTACCCGAAAAAACATTGGATGCCTTTTTCTAGCAATAATTTTTTAAATAATAATTTAAAGGCAAGAAATGAATGAATCTAAAAACTAATTTTCCTAACATTTTTGGAGATAGTGCTCTTCTTTTTAGGAGGACAGAATTGATTAGTGAACTGTATAAATAATTAATTATAATAATACTGATAATACATTCTTAATGAACGTAGAGTTGCGGAATACATAATACGAATTAAGGATTAGTAGGAATAAACAAATATATGCTATATGTTTAATTTTGGAGGAGAAAGGGAGTAGGGAAAGACAAGTAATAAAAATTATTGGCGATAAAGTGAGATTTTAAATTTTTATGAATTAAAATTAAATAATTAAAAAACTTGTTATTATTTTAACAATGTATATATCCACGAAGAGAGCAATGGAAGAACAAATATTTTCAGAAAATATGGTTAATGTTGTCCTATAGTAGTAGTTGTTGTTTAACACTGAAGATGAAAACATTGTTTATGCAATAAGTATTTGTTAAAATAAAACAAATTATTTTGTAGAAATTGGGTTTTTATTTTTATATAAAAATTCTACAAGTAACTCAACACCCAAATGTAAATAATGTTATCCAACAATGGAAAATGGCTGAGTATATTATCTATTCTGTTATTTACACACACACACACATATATATATATATATAATATCTAACAAAATATATGTAAAAAAAAAAACTACAACAAATATTAAATAATGGTATCCTATTATATAAATTAACAATTTTACTTTCTCTTATTTCCCAAACTCTAACATGCTCAGGTTTATACACATTCACATATTATAGGGGAGTCAAAGATGGTTCTTCATAGTTATGACAAGGATAGCTAGCAAATTATTATTATTTGGGTTTGGTAATTATGGCCAGCTTTCCCTTGAGACCAGACGTCACCAACGAGAAAAATCTCGTTGGGTATTCCATTTGCTACCTGGGAGTCGAACCGGGAACCTCGTGCGCTAAAACATGCACTTTGATCACTAGACCACAGTCAACCCCTAATTGATATCTAATTATATAACATATCAAAATGAAGTTTAAAAATATAAAAAAAAAAATGTTGAATTTTTTAAAAAAATTTACCACTATTTTATTGTTTTTTTATATATTGAAATATATGCTGTAGTTAAAAGAAATGTATATTTGACATTTATAGAAGAGTCTCTGCTATAATTGTTAAATATAATATGAGATAACTTAAATGTAAAGAAATGTGCACTTCGGTCGTCGAGTAGGATACTGGTAGTGGTCAATGGATATACTCGTATTATTAAATTTGAAAGCAATGATAATTTATTGCATTCAATAAAACTATTTTGAGCCGAGCTTCAGTGTAATAATTTTTAAAAAAAATTAGGTAACCATAACAATTTTATTTGTTATTTTGTTATTTACCCTACATTTATATAATATTTTCATTATAAAAGGTAGTTTTTGGCTTTTGCTTACGCTTAAGGAATTACGGGAAAATAAAAAAATACCTTTTCAAAATACCAATAAAAACAAATTTTCTAACAGAAAACTTCTTTACTCCAAAATTCCTACTCCAATTCCTGGTCAAAAAGTTGCGTACAGATAAAAAAATAAATAATGTTAAATATCACTGTAAACTCAATAGATTTCTCGCTCTATTCAAAATCTAAAATAAAATACATTAGGTATATTATATTGTCTCTCTTACGTATCGCATGATGATGAACGTGTTTTGATTTTCACAAAAGGTCAAAAAATAAAATGCAATATAAACAGCAATGTATTTCAATTTTGACACGAGAACAGATCAAAAAACGTTCTGGACCATTACTGAATACTTTAATTTCAATTTCTCGACAATATGATAACAATATGCGTCAACAACAATACTATTATTACCTATACAAACTATACACGATTACGCATATACTTACCAGTTTTTGTGAACTTCATTATAGAAATTTGCATGTGATTATGCTCGGTAAAGACGATTTTCGTGCTTTGAATTTAAAACCGAGATTAACATTAACGACTTATTCGATTAAATATATGAAATACCTCAGATAAACATACGGATTTAAGTACTACGCATTTGTGTATAGTATCAGTACATAATGTTTGTAGTTCTTATCAATAACTTTTATTGTGCCCACAGAGCAGTGGTGGACCCAAAGATCGATATGTTTTGGGGAGAGGCAAAGATCTAAACAGTTTAATTAGACATTCAAATATTTTTATGGGCACCTATTAAGGAGAGAAGAAGGACATGTCTTCTCCGGAGAATTTCCGACTATGATTTTTTGCTAAAATTGGTAATAAATACAAAAATATTGGCGTAGAACAAAAAAAAATTAATTAATTGAATTTTATAATATGGCTGAAGTTTGTCTCCATTTTACCTCCCCCCCCCAGAAATCAACACTGCCACGACGACATAATTATTATTATTATTTTTTATATATATAGAATGTTTAGGGTTCTATAAAAAAATACTTAAAAAAAAAATCCTGTCTGGATAGAAGTGGAAGCTCTTCGCTCGTCGGCTAGGATACTGGCGGGTGAATATATTGCAACGATAAATCATTTCTTTCGATAAAACGATTCTGAGCAGAGCTTTGGTGTAAGGTACATATTATATATTATATACATATAACATTTAATAATACCGATTATTTAAAAAATAAATTTGTATGTTTGAAAATTAGTAGGTATTACATATGTAAAGTAGGTACCTATTAAAATACATACTTTGTGAAAATGTTAAGTGTTTAAACTTATTATTTTTTGAATTACCAGAAAATAACCCATTTTTCGGGGTAGCTTTTTTTATACGTGTTTATCGAAAAGTTGGAAAATTGAAAAAGTAGGTACCTAACTATTCGAAATCAAATTTACTACCGGAAAAATGTACCTACACATGTAACTGATTGAAATGTTGTTTCCAAAATTTCATAATACAAAAAAAAATATTATTGTAAAACCAATAGGTATAGCTCCTTCGCCATACGTTCAGAATCTAGAAAAATTCTATAAAGCTCTCTGATATAGCAAATTCATTCTATTCGGTGCTTTAGAAAGGTCTATTTTCAATTTACTCAGTATAGTTTTCATATAAAAGTGCAAAGGAAAACTTCCGAAAATAACGGTAAATCGTTATAAATGAATACAAAAATATGAACTTCGCTCAGGATTATTTTTCAAAGGCAACGATTTGTCTATTTGATTCCAAATTTAAATAACAATTAGTACTTACTATATTATATAGTATACACTATATTCTGTCCGTGATTATCAACATGTCTAATATAAGTGGCGATGGACCAACTTCCAATTTCTATAGTTAAACGGTTTTTATTTTCATGCGTTTTATTAAAGGTCTGAATATGATAATACATATCTTATATACACTATGTTATATGTACAATATTAGTATATATATATAACATAGTATATAATATATATATATATATATATATATATATAGGTATCTGTTTGAATAGAAGAAAACCCCGTTTTATTTCAAAGCCAATATTAGACATTCGAGTCGTTTATAAATACATAAGCATGCAAATTTAACAACATTCGATTCCAAAAAAATGTTTACAATCCTATATAATGATTAAAATATGCAATATGCAAGTATGCCCTTTTCCACCATTCTTCATTCGTTCAAAAAACCCCGTTGACGTATATTGGGTAGTATTTATAACATTGCGATTTGTTCGAAAAAAACAATTTGCATCATAATACTTCCGCCGACAGTGACAATACAAACTCGTTGTTCTCGAATAGTACAAACAGACATTTTATGTTTGTTTCATAACCCATAACCTTCCTTACGTAGTGCAAGTGTATATGTTTTGATTTCCATTTTACATGATCGAGACCACTTTGACCTTTGTATTCAATATTATACGCAATGGAGTTATAAAAATATAAATCAAAATATTCACCATTATAATATATTATGTTACATTCGACGTTAAAATTTCAATATTACACAACTCAATATAATATTATTAAAATATTAGTGTATATACGAATCAATGTAAAAATAAATGTAAGTCAATCATAACCTACTAAACTTTTCAAATTTTATTTTTTTACCAAAAACATTATAAAAAATGGTGCACCTCGCCCGTTGGGTTTCAGTGGGGATGGAAGCACTTTGCTTATTGGATAGGTGAATCGTGAATGTATTGCATTCGAGTGCAATGATAAATCATTGCATTTGAAAAATTAAAATAACGATTCTGAGCGCAGCTTCGGTGTAGGTATTATATACATAACGATTAATATTAATGTCATTTCGTAAGTTTAACATTAGGTATATCAAAAGAATAATCGTAGAAAAAAAATTGTATTTAGTATGACCTTCTCTATATTATAAAATATAATATTTATTTAGAATAACTTAGTTTAATATAAGTACATAACTGTTAATGTCAAATATACATATTTAGTATATTTCATTTAAAGTTTAGTTCCTATTTTGGTTTTTCAATAATAGATAATAAAATATTGTATAAACTCATTGATTTAATTGTTGTATGTAGTTTTTGACAATATACATATATATGTCAGCCGTCAGCTGTACATTAGAGATGAATGATTTTAAAACTAAAACCTTATTTAATATGAATGAAATATTTCAAATTTTGTTAGGCACTCATAATGTGTATTATTTAAAAAATAAAACAATACTGCAATTTAACATTAATAAGCCATTTAATTTCAAAAATATTAACGAATTACTTTACAGTAAGTACCTATAGAATAATAATAAAGACAACAGAATCTGTACACTACTAATATTACTTAATAATAACAATTGACCAAAGAGTAATAAGCGTATTTTGAGGACCTGATCACATTTTAGGTACCTACTGTGTCTTGTGGATACTGTTTTAACTACTTTGGCCGATTATACTTAGCATACTTTATTTATTATAGTCTATAATTATAAGTTATAATCTTTGGTTATGAGTAGACATAACATTTATATTGAGTAATGAGTCTATTAGTCTATAATATAAGTTTAATATACTGTATTATAATATAACACAAAACTACAAAAGCATATTTAGTCCTTTTTTTTTTAAAAAAAAAAATATGGAAAAGCAGCAATTTCACAGGTGCAAAGTTACTAATGCACTAAATATGCGTAGGCTTTAAAAAAAAATAAACATCATTGTAAAATACACTCAAAATCGCTCAAATTTAGTTAAAGTAATGTATGATGACTAACGTTATATTTAATTTTTAATTTTTTTAATTTAATTTGAGTAACGTATTTTTTACGTTGAATAAAATTGTCAGGTCATAAAACCCAAAATTAACACTTTTAGGACTTAGAAACCTCAAAATCTAAAATGTCTATACATAGCCCGAAATTGCAAAAAAAAAAAAAAAATGTAAAAATTTCGATCAACGTGAATACATTACTGAATTTAATATTTGATGTACATTTTAATATTTTAAAGTCATTAATTACGAAGAAATGAAAAATCTCGATTTGTCAAAATTGTATTTTTGCCGTATTTTCGTCATTTTTTTAGTAGTTTTTTCTTACGCATTAAAAAACTTTTAAAAGAATCAAAAAATGACCTTTTTAAAGTATAAACTAGATACAATTTTCTACCGGAAACCGGGTAGGCTTGTAAAGATCGAAGCACTCTTTCTAGTAAAAAATATATTAACAGAGAAAAAAAATAAAAATAAATAAACATCATTGTAAAACTACTAGCCCCTCCTGCTACCCTCAGAATCTAAAATATAGTGGTATAGTGGGTAGATACATTATAAATATCATATTGATTGTGGTATTCATTCAATAATCGATAAAAATTAATCTCGAAACATCAAAATTATTTAAATCGTATAATATTCAGTGTTCAATCGGCAAATAGTAATAAAAGTCGATAATTTATTTATTTTATTTTTTGCTTATTCACGTTTTAAATGAAGTATTTTGGAATTTTGTCGGGAAATTATGCAGCAATGAAGTATTTTTCGTAATTTTAAGGCGGTGTAGTACGATTCCGCAAAATTTGCCGAATCGTATAGATTTTAATAGTCCATCTAAAATATATACGATCCTGCAAATGTCTTATAAATATATACGATTCCGCAAGATTTTAAATGCAACGTTGCCGTACCATCCGTTATACGCTTAAACGACTGCATTTTGTACGTTGGAGTACATAATATAATATACGTACTCAAACGTATATTCGTATAATATATATTATATATTATACAAATATATATTTTTTTTAAAAAGTGTCATGACACGCAGCAATTATTTTAAAATATTTTACCAAAATCTCGTGTAGATTATCAATACACTGTGAGTACAGTAAGTTATAGATTAAGAATACATAGATCAAGTACACTATCTATGGTACAGTACGGTAACTTACAAGTCAACATTGCGACAAGTTTATCAGTGTAGACGGATTGTTGATAATAGATTGTATTGTAATCATGTGTTATCACTTATCAGTTATAACTTATCAGTAAATAATAACATTATGATTGCATTATTTCTTATTTGTGACTTTTTTCTTTTTTTTTCTTTTTTACGATTCCCAACAAATCTGTATTTATATAGATTAAACAATGTCAACTCTTTACCACGTTCAGAACTAATCAATTGTATATGTGCACCAATCATTTTAAATAAAAGCAGATTTATATATATATATATATACATATATATAAGTTAATGTAATGTTGTCAATATAGCGGTGTGTCACTGACTAAATGCATTTAACAATAAGATGTGTAAATATTGGAACTTCGAAATATTTTGGGGAGATAATAATTGTATCTCTGTAGTGGAAAAAATCTGTACAGTAAAGTATATGGTATCTATACTTGTATGATATATTTGACATTTACTTTATTTACAAAATGATAATGAATAATAAATTAAATGTGTCCCTTAAACTAGGAATGTTCCTCCATTTTTATTATTTTATAGCAATATAAAATGAAACAAAATTTTATTTTATAAAGTGAAAATATTAGAAACATACCGATTCCATGGTATTTTATTTTAAATGAAATAAGATCGTCAAATATCGTTATGTTCTGTGATATAACTAACCGCTAAATTTTGTCTTCATAGTTTTTTTTCATCAAAAAATACATATTTTCTAAATCTAATCTTCAACCCTGGTGTATACGTACTCAGATGTACAAAATGCAGTCGTCTATATATGACAATGAGTATATAAAATATGGTCTGTACATTTTTTTTATGAAATAAAAAAAGATCAGTTTTGCTATATTATAATAAAGAACACATTATGTTGAGTAAAACTACAATTGTTTGGTATATCAAAAATAGAATATTATTAAAGTTTAAGAAGGCAACATTAATTGAAGACATTGAATATATAGATGTATACAGCTCTAGAGCCCAAAATTATATTAATTAAATTGGATTGTCCAAAAATGATCTTTTAATAACTTTAACGTATGTTTGTATTCATTTATTAAACATTTGAAATATTGAAGAAATATTCAGGTAGGTATGCCTACTATAAAAATGTTTCAAATTAATATTTTTCATTAATTAATAGTAAAATACACCCAATAAATTAAAAGTTAATAATTAATAGTAAATATAATATTGTATATACAGAAGTAAAATTGATAATAGTAGTACTAAATTTTCAATAATTAAATTAAAAAAATCTTTGGTTTTTTAATAATCAACATAATACCTAACTATTTTTAACTCAAAATATTGACAGTGAATAATTAAATTATCAATTTATTTTCCTTACTTAGGTATGTTTTATACTACAGTTATAAAAGTGCACTATTTTGTGTAGGTACCTTTTAATATTGTTGTCGTCTTTTGAAATTGTGCAATATGGTTAGGTAATAAACTGTGAATAAATAAGCTGTGATTGAATAAAATATTTTTAATTTTTTTAATAATACCTACCCATGTTATTTAATATTAAATATTTAGAATGCATTGTTAGCGATTCCGTGTGTAACAAAAACGTTTTCTACCAATATGATAATATTGGCACCATCATTAGTCATCCACAATTAATATTATTTATTATTATGATAATTATTGTAGTTTTGATTTTCGGTTAACTGAAATAATATGCGATCAGTGTTTTATCAGAGTGTAATTATTCGATATTGCCAACTAGTAGTATTACATAGTTTGATATAATATAGTTAGGTACCTACCATATTATTGTATTATGTAGGTGTTGTTGCAGTCCGTTCAAGATCGAGGTTTAGGAAGAATTTGTCAGAGATTTATTAAGTAAAATAAATAAATTTCCAACACTTGGTCGTTAGTAATAAATAGTAATTTATTGACGCATTAAACAGATATTGAGCACACTTAATTCGAAAATATTACAAGTCCAAAAATCTCAAGTACAAAGAATACACCATAATATTCGCTTGAGAGGTCACGGATATAGTATGTACGTAAATTCGGAAATGCGACTCGCGCGGTAATGCTCGATCGTGTCGAGTGCCTGGGCCGTCTGAAATTAATCCGTGTTGGACTTACTTAGGTGGATAACCTTCCTCGATGAGAACCGGCGTAGACCCCCAAAGTCCATTAAATGAATGGGTTGCGGCGAAATCTAGAAAACGCGCGTACTCTGCACGTTTTCGAATAATCGCTGTTTTTGATACTGTTGACCCCCTTTTATGGTCATTTACGCCCTTCGAGGGCTGGGCCCATATGCTAGTTTATGGTCATACGTGGCTTTGCTCGCTCGGAAATTCTAAGTATTTGTTTATCGGTTGTTCGACTTATTATTTAAAAACATATTTATCGTACATTTTACTTCTCCGTAACAGTGTAATACATATGTATATGTACCTAAACATTAAAAAAAATTACATTAGTTATAATTTGTAACATTGTACATTTAACGTGTATTGTATACCTACTAAAAATAACATTGTACATATATAGTTTTATATGATTATATAAATCACTCATCTGCAACACTATTACTGTATAACAATATTAACAAATTATTTAAATCCCTATTTTCCTATTATTTTGATCCTCAAGACCAATTTTTTTTTTTAAATTTGTTTTAAATTTATACTAGTATTCTTTAAATTTGTATAACATTATAAATTACCTACAAAATATTAAAAATAAAATTACATTTAGGTATACCTATTTTAAACAATAATATAATAATGTATCCATTAGTCTGTCCAATGTTGATTGATTTAACAGCTACAATTCAGTATGTTTTATTGAAAACTGTAGGTAGTATACTTTTTAATTTATGATAAGGGTTCATATCTACAATATACAGTTGAATAAAATAGTTTTGATTCTTAATGTTTATTATTAAAAAATGTATAAAGAGTCTATTTAGCTATACTTATTACTTACACTATGTATGAAGACATTTTACTGCATTTTGTTATGTTAATCTTGAACCAATAGTGTACAATATACGTTTTGTTTTCTTGATTGAATTCCGTTAGAGGCAATGTGAATCTGGATGTCCAACTTGTTTGACATTTTCTTTGGATAGAAGCGAAGAAGAGATTTGTCTAACAACTAAAATACATTAAAACACAAATTCATAATATAGACTTCATTCTTCCAATAGTCACAAAAACGTTTTTGGAACATTTTATTGACCTATCGTTGACTACAACGAAAATAACTTCTTATCGTTATATATTTATCGAGTTATAAGAAAAAACATAATATTGGAACAATGCTGAATGCATATTCTGTATTTTTATAATCTGATAAATATTATTATTGTTCAATAATAGAATGGACTATAATTTATAATAATTTAATTTATATTATCAATGCAAAACCTATACTACAATTATTTTTCTTATTTTAGATTCTAACCATATATATTAATACCTACTTAAATAATATTAAAATTTTTAGGTCAACTTCTAACGTGTCCAAAAATGAATCACAAGAATCTGTTGGTATTTTACATAAAGAAGAACCACTTGAAAATACATTAAATGAAATACAGGGTAACACACCTGAAATGTTTAGTCAACCAAATAAACGTGGTAACTCAAAGACAAACAAAATTTTAGATGAATTTACTAAAAGTCTAAAAGATTAGAAGAACGAAACTTGTTGATTATAAAAATTCAAGAACAAAATGAATAACTTTTGAAGAAAAAAATAGATAACTTTGACGAAATTGACATGTTCTTTAAAACTTTAGCCATGATAGTTAAAAAATTACCAGGTACTAGGAAAATTGAGGCAAAAGTCAAAATGTTTGATTTAATGACAGAATTAGAACAAAAGTATTCAATTTCGGGACCTATTCATCCACTGAGTCAATCATTCAATAATTTTGAAAATTTATCAGAAAATAGTTTTGTTCAACCTTTTAAATCAGATCAAGCCTCGTCATCAACAGTAGCAAGCACGTACTCAGGCCCTTCATGTTCACAATTTAGTACATTTGATTATGATGAATCAACCTATTAATTTAAAGTATATTTATATTTTCTCAAAAGTATACATGTGCGCTCTATGTAATATACTATGTTTTTGTACATTTGTACCTATGAATATTGTGTTACATTTTTAAAAACTTCAAAAAAATGAATAAAATAAAATATTTACAAATTATTAATAATCAAAAACCAAATGAATAATATGTATGATTCTAAGCCATTGCCAAAATTGAAAATTAGTTGTGACTTATGTTATGTGAAAATTTAAGTAGGTATGTAAAAATAAAATACAAGATTATGAAATAAAGTATGTTATAGGTAATGTAAATTTTTATCAATTCTAACATACCTACCAATAAATAAACGAGAATGTTTTAATACTTAATGAAATAATACTATTAAATAACAAAAACGTATTTTAACAGGTTGATTGCCAGGGTAATGTGTCTTCATTGTTAAAAAATTCTTTGAATAAATCTCTAACTTCATAACCTTCGACATTTGAAAATCCTCCTCGTCGGGACAACGGCATAATATTGTTAGTTGGCGGTGGTTTTTCAATATTATGTTCGAAGAATGGTCGTTTATTATTTTCCAAATACCCCTCGCGTAACATATCGCGTAAACAGCATGTTACCCACACTAGATCATAAATTGTGGTAGTTTCCAAGTTGATTGGTTAATAAAAAAACTCCGAAAATTTGGGTCAATAACCCAAAGGCGTTTTCAGTAACTCTTCGTGTACGACCTAATCTATAATTGAAGACGGCTTTCGGAGGATTTTCGGAGGCAGATTTTCTAGGGTAAAGGCTTCATAATATGCTTATGTAGACGAAAAGCTTCGTCACCTACAATTACATGCGGTACTACAATTTGTGATCTAGGGAGTACACAATGTTCTGGGAATTCAAATGATCCATTTAAAATTTGTTGTTCCATATTTGATTATACAAAAATACCACTATCGCCTTCTTTTCCAAAAGAACCAAATGTCAACTGCAATAAATTTGTAATTCGCATCCACCATTGCCATAAGCACTATTGAAAAATAATCTTTATAATTGTGAAATAATGATCCGGATTTAATTGGACTTTGGATGCGAATATGTTTGCCATCAATAGCCAAGATGCAATTAGGAAAATTCCATTTATAGGAAAAC
>JAIPRL010005824.1:0-30191 GCA_025469235.1 Pemphigus obesinymphae
TAACTCTAAATTAAACCGTTATAGAGCGTTAGCTATGCCAGATTTCCATTTATGAAACTTTTGCGACCCGTTCCCCACTACACCCTCCATCTAAGCGATACCAGTCCATAGTATCTTAGTCCGTGATAATAACCATCGGACTTGTACCGGCGAGCCGGTGATGCAAGGTCGAACGAATGAAAATTTCGAACGTCTACTATACAGAGACAATACGAATCGTGATGCAAATTTGGCGTTGAATGAATTATTGATTTACTAAATAGGTATACTACTATTTACTGTACATTTAAGTTGCAATAAAATACGATTGTTCATTTTACGCCGTTGCGACTTCACAGTTTACAAGTACCTATATAGAATACTATATTAATTAAGTGTAAAAAAAATAATAATAATAATAAACATTTATTGATAAATAATAATCGAATGATTATTTGCAAAAATGTATTCTCATGATAAAAGACTCTCCCCCCCCCCTCCCCCAAGTTTTACGGTTTGATAAAAATTTCAAATAGTATAGTTACCCCACCCCCAAATGATGAGTTTTGCGCATATCATACAGGTATTAATAATACTATACTACTGCGGTGTACGACAGTGTACACGACACACATGACGTCTGTGTTGTTGTTATATTTTATTATAATAATAATAATAATAATAATAATAATAATAATAATATACGCCTCACGACTGCGAGCTGAACTCGGATAAGCGAACACGATGACAGACGCGACGGCGACGCGACCTGACTGTTTATCTGTGTGTAACTGTGGAATAATAATAATATGATATTATTGTACAACGTTTTATCCTCATTGTTTCGAGTACATAAGTGCGCAGTAATGTACTTACACATGGGTATATACTATGGTATATATTACACACACACACACACACACACACGTATATTATATATATATATGATTAATTTTTTTGTGTGTGTACAAAATATGGAAAAAAATCGACCAAAACGTGACCTATATGTATAATATGTCCGTGGTTTTCGGTTTATACAACAATGAATACGTTTACCTACTCGTATAATATAAACAACGAAATTCGATCGCTTTTCTGTGACATACAGCTCATATAGCCTATACGAGTGTAGGCGTTTACGATAACATTTCGCTATACGGTACCTGTACCAATCGGTGGTTGAATTGGAAAAAAAAAATAAGGACGGACTCTGAGCTTGGTTAAAAAATCAGCGTTCCGGGACATATTCGAGAAAAAGTAAGCTGTGGGAGGACTTCGTCCCCCACACCCCCTATACAAAGTTTCTTGACCGGGGGACATTTTTAAAAACATTTTAGATTATTATATAACATGAATAGAATAGAACAATTCAAAATTTTTTTTACATCATTTTCAGGTTAAGTGCATATTTTCAAGATAGCATATATAGTTTAAGAATTCCTCTTTCAAAGTAATTTAACACTTTTCCTTTTAAATGAATAATCGAGGAAGTTGTAAATGTAAACCGAAATGAAGTTTATCGGTGTCGCATTGATTTCGCCATCGTTTATTTAGGCATTAGCCATTCACGGATAATAAAGATTATTTATTAGGTACCCACCCTTATGATACCAATATGATTTGATAGATCAACCGTTCAACATTTGATATCCTGCTTTTTATCTAAAAAACCTATTATGCGATAAGGACAAAAAACATTCATTTTCGTAATTTCACGATTTTTCCAAAAAAAAATTATAATTTTTAAAAATGTTAAATACAAATTAAACAAACACTGCGTTCCTTGCGTTCCTTGATAAATAAATTAAGAAGTACGCTGTTAAACATGAAAAATATGAAGAGTAGCTCCGTCCCCCTGCGTCCCTCCCCAAATCCACCACTGATACCAATGTACCGTCATATTATTATTATACATTATTGTCAATCGACCATATCTCGACTCTTGGAAAATATACCTATGCATCGAGTAATAAAAAAAAAAATTGTTGAAAAACCGTATATTATATTATTATCATTTATCAGAGTATGCACGGGTACACGTGTAATCCTGTACAATATTATATAGTGTAACTATTAGAGATTTACCTATGTAATATAGGTACTAACCCATATTTAAACAGTGATAAACTTCAAAGAAAAAACCGTGGACTAATAACCTGTATGAGTAATACATTGGACATGTGCAGGATTTCCAATGTCAAAAGACGACCCCCTCCGCGTTATACTTGGAATCGGTGCGGGATCAACCCGGGGCAAAATATGAAATTCGGGCCCCTTTAGAAAAAAAAAAGTTCATGCACTTTTTCTGTAATTGAACGAAAAGTCGAAAGTTTACCGACTTATTATTGAAAATATGCTTTCGAAAAACAGATGAAATTATACCTTAAAGTGATTTTAGAGTTCAAACCACCTATAGGTATATTCAAATTTACAGAAAACCATATTTTGGAGACGATCTTTTAAGAATTTTGTATTATTTTTGTACTATATTTCTACTGTTATTATTGTGCTATATAATAATAAAAGGATAAAAAGTTTATGAGATCGTATCCAAAATGTTATCCTTTGAAATGTAAATATTTTGATTTCACAACTATTTATAGATTATAGTTTTAAAATGTATTTTAACGTTTTTTAATAGTTAAATTTTCTTAAAAATTGCTAATACGGAACCGTATAAAAATCGAGAGTTGAGACGAAGTAAAATTTAAAATTACTATAAAAGTATCCATTTTTTAACTCATAATTTTTGTTTATTTCAACTTCTTGGTAAAAAAAAAAAGATGCTTCGTTTAGTAATACATTTAATCTTATCAATTATTAATCGTATCCTGCATAGCTATAGATATAATATATTTTTTTTTTGGGGGGGGGGCAAAAGCCTACATTAGATGTTCAAATATGTCATATTAACTATTTATTAAATATAATTAGGTGGAGTATTTTAAAATACAATAAAAAAATAAATGGTTTGGGAGGAAGTCTTTTTGACCTCCCACTGGATCCGCCGACCGCCACTGACTATGTCCTACACGTTACATCATATAAATGAATCCGGTGCGTGCGTTACGTGCGATGAGGAGAAAAAACAAATACGGCAAAACAGATACGAGTGTCGTTAAAATCGCACGCACCACAACGCACGCAAGATTTGAAAATCAAAATAGTTTGATTTTTCCACGGGCAACGCACATCGCATATAATATATAGTTTATGTTTAAAAATATTTTACCTACATAATATCCTATATAAAACCTATAAAATACAAATATATTAATTTAATTGACGTGATACCCGTGTTTATTGTTTATACATTTTAAAACAACGAAAAAGGACAAAATTAATGAAAACATTTATATATAGTTATATTTTTCATAAAGTACGGTTATCCATATACAATATAGTCGAACGTTTGTGACGCCATTCTTGTATACGATTCAAATAGAACATCATATTTTCGTGATTCAGGGTAAAGATGAAAAAAACTCCTCAAAAACGAAATCATTTCGATTTTCGTTATTATTTTTTTTAACTTAAATACCTATGTAAATATATATAGGTAGTAAATTATCGCCGAGTAATAACTTTCTTTGTACATCAGTCAAAGAAGCATTTTGAACACTACCATTAGAAATATTGATGATTTTCCCGTACCTGCAAGTGGCATTTATCGTACCTATCTAATGTTGCCACACAAAAGAACGGCGCGCAGGATTTTGCGGTGCGTGCGTCGCCCCTAATTATTCAATTAGGATATCACTCATTCGCAGTGTTTGAATTGGAAAAAAAATAAGGACGGACTCTGAGCTTAGTTGAAAAATCAGCGTTCCGGGACATATTAAAGAAAAAGTAAGCCATGGAGGACTTCGTCCCCCACACCCCCTATCCAAAGTTTCTTAACCAGGAGACATTTTTAAAAACATTTTAGATTATTATATAACACGAAGACTGAATAGAATATAAAAAATCAAAATTCTTTTTACATCATTGTTGGGTTACATATTTTCAAGATAGCATAGTTTAAACTTTCCTCTTTCAAAATAATTTAACACATTTGTTGTAGATTAGACCGAAATGAAGTTTATCGGTCTCGCATTGATTTCGCTATTCTTTTAGGCTTTAGCCATTTACGGATAATTAAGATTATTTATTACCTATATGATACCAATATGATTTAATAAGATCAATTATTCAACATTTTATATCATGTTTTTTTTATCTAAAACTTATTATGTGATAAGGACAAAAAAATATTCGTTTTCGTAATTTCACGATTTTTCCAAAAAAAAAAAATTATAACTTTTAAAAATGTTAAATAAAAATTAAAATAAACACTGCGTTCCTTGCGTTCCCTGATAAATATTTTAAGGGGTACGCTGTTAAACATGAAAAAAATGAAGAATAGCTCCGCCCCCCTGCGTCCCTCCCCAAATCCACCACTGCTCATTCGTACTGTTTTTCAATACTTTCCAACAGACGTCATTTTTATCGATACATTTTGTGGGTCGCACGCTGCAGCACATCTTACCGATAATTTGTTTGTCAATCTTCTTCTCCACCTTCGCCTTCTCTCCCAACTATTTTTATTTGTTTGTCAATAATAATTATTATTTATTATTATACCAACGTATAAAGTACTAAAATTAAATTCCATAATATACACTTATTATAACCGATGTATAATACGTCAGTTATTCTACATTTATATACGTATAGATACAGATAAAAAATTGTTTTAAATTGGAATATTCATGTAGAAAAAAAAAAAAATGTAATCTAACCCGATCGACTGGGTCAATCGTACGTATCACTTAAATGTAGGACACCAGCTGATGTTATCTGCAATGAAGTACACTAAATAGTAAACTATAAAAAACTAGCTAATCCAAGGGAAAAAAAAACTGAATTATTGCGGTTTGAAAAAAACAAACTTAAATTAAAAAACTATAAATAGAAAAAAAAAAAACTATAATTTATTAATATTATTGACCTTAATCGCGGATGTTTAAAAAAAATAAAAATAAAACGTCATCTAACCGGCGCAAGGGTATTGGGAAGACACAGGACATTTTCCCCCCCTCTCCCGTTCCAGACGATTTACCGCTCGGATAAAATTAATTTTATTTAAATATTATAATTAATAATAATTATTAACGGGCGCGATTACGGTGGCGAGGCGCGTGCGTACGCGGTGTTTACGTACGGCGCAATAATACGATGTTGATCGGCGGACGGGCCGCCCGGAGAAACACATAATCATCGATCGGTCGGCGTCGTCGGGGCGAGGAGGGGGGACTCGCTCTCGCTCACACACACACACGCACACACAATCGATTCTCGGTTGGGCCCCCGTCCGCCGGCGGGCCGGCGGTGTGGCGGAGGGCTCAGCTGCGCCGGCAGCGGCAACAGCAGGTCATCCTCCTCTCACGGCGGCGCAGCACAAGTCCGTTGTTTACGTTTCGCGCGACACCCGTAACGCGGGCGCGCGCGCACGCACACCGCTCGCCGGAGCGGGGCGGCGGCGCGGGGCCCGGAGAGGATTTTCCCATTGTGGCGCGCGTGTTGTTTTTGTGTTCAATCGTCAGCTGTTCGCCGCATCAGACGCGAGCACGCCGTCGCGGACGGTCCACACACACCACTCCACGGCACACACACACACACGCGCGCGCTCCGTTCGTACCTTTTTCTTTTTTTTTTTTTTTTTCTGCCCGATCTCCGTGTCTCGTCGTCTTTTCGGGCTCGCTCGACACGTCCGGACCACCGGCGGTATTAGTACTTTTTCTGCCCGCGACTCGACGACACCGCGTCTCGCCGCCGCCGCCGCCGCCGCCGCCGCAAGCTGTCCAAGTGTTGTCCAGCAACAGTAGCCGTGACTTTACGAGATAGACGGATTGCACTGCACAGCCGCCACGCGCGCACCGTTGCCGTCGTCCGCGCAGGTAAACCGTCGTTGTTTTATACCGATCACTGACGATGGTCAAAAATAATATAATATACTTATGTGTAATATTATATATACAACCCGTCAGTAACGTTGTTTCGGAAAAACAGAGTACCAGTGAATTGTGATCGCAAAATAATATTGCAATTTTTGGAAAAAAAAAAAAAAAAAAAAAAAAATTTGAAAAAATAAAACTATGAATTCAATTTTACGATATTGTGTGTGAAACGAGTGTACTTTTGTTTGAAAAAAAAAAAAAAAACCAAACGATCAATTTATTTTATCTCCATATTGCACCATATTATGTACCTATATACTCGTGTATATATATATATATATATATATATATACATATGAAGTATAAACAACGTGTTATACAGTTTTTTCGTTGATTTTTTTTTTTTTTTTTTTATATTACCTACCACCTCGGTTGTCGTCCGGACTGTGTAGTATTATAATATCGCCGCACGTGCGATTTACCTATATATAAATATATATAAATACGTATATAGAATCGCACAACGTTATTTTTTTCTGCTTTATGACATACAGATATAATATATTATACGTATACCTATATTTTATCATAATATTAGGTTACCACTTACCAGTGTGTTTGGCGCAAATGCATACCTTTATAGGTAATAATAATAATTATTGCGGAAAAACTGTATTCCTTGTCGTTTATTTTGAAAATATTCTTTATTATTGTTGTTGATAGGTATAAGTGTGTATTCGTATATTATATTATTATATACGTGCATAATATATGTCTATGTGACGTACCTATACCTATGTATTTTTTGTACGATATTACGATGTGACCTAATTATCCGAATTTGGCGACCGAATATACCTATTATAATATACTCTTCTCGTTCATCGCGAAGAAAAAGATAATATATATACCTATTGTGTGTACGTATTTTTTTTATACAAAACTCGGTAGTCTGACGGTTATAAAAAATAAAAAACGCATGGCTATCGTTTTGTTTTCGTTGCCGAGCACGCGTTCGCGGCGGTTATCGATTCATCATCGGCAATTGAACTATTTGTATTTTGTGTTTACAAATCTCTCGTAGGTACATGAACGGAACTCTATCGTTTAATTCGATTATTACATTGGTATATTACACATTGTATACCTCGTGTTTTGAAATTAATCAGCTTATCATCGATTAGCCAAAAGATGTTTTTGTAATCATCGCATCCAAGTTGATGTCCACTAGGAAAAAAACCTGTTAGATTTGATACGTTCATCGGAAAACCACATAGGTACTTTGGGTGACTTTTTATTTCATGCGTTCGTTGGTTCATCTTATCATGTTGTTTGAAATTTGAATAATAACAATTAATTTATTTAACCGCGATTGAACCACAATCATAAAATTTCTTATAATCGAATTTGAACCTGGTATCGAAATTCTGGTGTTTTTTTTAATTACCTAAATTTGAATCGAGCAATGAAGTAAAACCACAGAAGACCGATTAATTTAGCACGTGAATTATTGAAAGGTATTTTATTATGCAGTCCAATGATGTTACGGAAAATGGAAATCAAAATCGTTTGCAGCTTACTGCATATCTAACTCATATAATATAAGTAAGTAAAAAATGGTAAGTTAAAATTGGGTGAAGTTGAAGAACGTTTGTGTGAATTGGATCTTTTGGATAGCACATTTGGGTGAAATTATTGCATAGCCTCTTTCTTTGGGCAAATATAATGACAAGCTATTTAAAAAACAACTTCATTAAAAACAGTCACAAATGTCTACCAAAATGATATTATTCAAAAATTATTATAATATATATATTATTATGGATAGTACCTACATATAATTCAGGAATTAAACTATTTCCAAAAATTGAACGTGACATTTTTTTCACATATAATTTGATAATTTTTTTTTTATTTAATCCCATGACTAAATGACTTGTGACGATAATTAAGTAATAATTAATTAATATTTTTAAAAAAATTGTATTATTGTACATATTATGTTGTTATTAATAAATAATAATTGTATCCATAATATTATCATTGATTAAATGTATAATGTATAGCAATATCAATGATAATATATGGGCTACTAATTTCCTAAAACTATTACGTATCAGATTCCAGGTAAATTCATTGATTTTACCCAAACGGGTTATAGGCACTTGTACTCAGAAGATAATAATAATAAACAAAATAATAATAATGTACGAAACGAATTTATTTAGTAAATAAATGTAATTCATTTAATTTGTTGATGAAAATTAAAAATGCGTAAACATACTTTTTAACAAATATCGTGATTAGATGACAATTAAAAATGATATTGATACAAGTTTATTTTTAAAGTACTCTAAAAATATATTCAAATATTTTTAAACTGATGGATTTTCATTTCTTTTTGAAATTCATAAAATTTGCCTATACAAAACCCCTTAAAAATCATGTGTGTAGCGTCCTCTTAACCGTTAGATGTTGTGATAAATAAAAAGTGAAATTTGGAAGTTTCTTTAAACATCTTTTTTAAAGGGGTCTACAATTTTGGGGCCGGTAGAAATCCTAAAACTCGACGTTGCATATAATATCTATGTACAATTATCTATACATGATATTAATTTTATTATTAGATACCTATGTTTTATTTATTTTAAATATCTAAGCTAATACTATATCATAATATGCAAATGTGTACTATATTATACATAAATGCATAAACTATCGTATATAGGTATGAATGTATTTTATTTTTTTGATATAATTTATTTGATTTTTTGTAATATACAATGAAAGCTTCCTACTATATTCCTACGATATACTACTATATAATATAATTTAAGGTTAGAAGGTATATTTTAGGCAGTGATGTAGTCATAAATAAATTAGTGGGTACACGCTCGATTCAGGCACGTAGAGATGATTTTTTCCATATGTGGTCAAAAATATTGAGCGGCGTATTTTTCCCAAATATCGAAAAAACGCTTTCTAAAACGGAAGATAAGCGGAAAGATTTAAAAGAATTAAGAAGACCAACTCATGCCATTGATATTTCGAATGGGATTCGTACTGCCCAAGTCTACCAAATTCTAATTTTTTTTCTTAAATATCATATATGTACCTATACAAGTATAGGTACCTAGTATTTATTCTAAGAATTTTTCTAAACTGTGAATTTTATCTCTTCTTTTCTTCAAACACGTATTTATACCAGCAATTCTAGTAGGAATAAACACTCATTTTTTCGGTAACGAATTACATCAAGTGGGTAGGTACTTTAGAGAAGACATTTTTTTGATTTTCTCAATCGTTTTTTTTATTAACGCACAAGGAAAAACTGCCGAAAAAGTACATAAAAATGGTAGAAAATGATTTCGCGAATTTCAGTTTTGTTATTTCGTCGTAGTTCACAAGATCATGGTCCTAGGGACTTGAAATGTTCACCAAAAATGTATGTAAAATTATCGTAAATTTATTTTGTTAATTGTGGGCTACATTCAAATTTCAGTGAAAAAATGGGTCTAAATACATGACATTTTTACAAAGTATGTATGATATCGATGTGATGTATATATGATTCACTATATTTTTCAAAAATATTATTTAAATTTTGGGGTCTATTTATAGCAATTTAAAATTTAGAAATCTATGTAGGTATTTTATACCGAGATTTGCTCCGAATATTATATTGGATATATATTAATTGGGTATATAATATTAATATAACGCATCAAATAATAATAGGTAAAATGGTAAAAACATATTTTGATCGTGAATATTTTACACTATTTTTATTTTGTAAACATTTTCAGAACTTAATTGGTTAAAATATATTTTTGTCAAAATGTAGCAGTTTAATATAAGTCCGCGGGTACACGATCATGTATTCCCGGATTTAAGAATTTGTTTTGGGTACTTGCATATTATGTTAAAAATTTGATAGTGGATCACGCCGTGTACCCGCGTGTACTCAACACTACATCACTGATTATTATCGATATACCTAACAATTATACGACAAATTTCATATTATCAGATTATATGCGAGGACAAAAATCAAAATATATAATGTATCTATTTTTTTACATCCACTTTTTCCAATTCCAAGTTTTGCTGCAGTTTTTATAAATATTTATAAAATATAAAACACAAGAATGATATTTATGCATCTTGGCATATAAAATTATACGTTCGTACTTCTTCTATACCGTGATGCATTTTAATTCAACAACCCATTTCGTACCTCTTGTATCTTATACACGAAAGACCGTATACAACCTATTTTGCGGCAAAATTACAGTTACTTTGTTTTATAACTTATAATAAGAGTTTGTATTATACGTTCGACGAGTATAATACTTTGAATAATATTGTATTAATATTGAACGTGATCCTGATGAACAGGGTAGTTATTATAACCATAGAATACTATGATTATAACATATTATTATGTGTATAATATTGTACTATTGACAGAGTTCAAAATGCCGTATCTGCGTTCAAAATTGAATTTTCATAGTTTTCGAATAAGATTTCAGAACCTAATCAATTAATCAAGAAATAACAGCATGATTAGTTATTAATATATTATAGTCCGTTTAAAATTTAATTACTTGTATCCTATAACCATATTTCAAAAATTTAATGAATGGCGTAACCTGAGTATGATTGGTACTGTACAAACCTCTGTAACGCGCATTAATTTCTTTAATTTTATTGAATTACATATATCGCTGGATTAAAATAAAAGAAAGGGTTCTTATTGTGGTGTCATAGAATCATTTCATCTTTCGTGTTTTATATTCTAGTTATTAATGATCGCAATTCGTTTTAAGTTTAATAATTCGACACTCGACGAAATTGGATATGTACGGTTCACTTTCAATACCTGCCACTTTTTTTTTTTTTAATGCTTGTCATTATAAGATATAACGAAATTATTACCTAGATTATTATTATATTCTATTTATTTACGTACTGCAAATACCGTGGTAATGATAATGCCGATAGAGAGGTCCCAAAGACTATATATATATACTTTGGTATTGGACATTGGTTGCTCTTACGGATTATCTCGATTTTCAACTATACCACGTTATTGGTTGAAAAATTAGATTAACTAGTTCATAAACAGCCTGCAGGTTAACCAGTATTGATGGTTTTTTTATATGTAAAAATCAAACGGAAAGTATTTGAAAAAAAGATTTAATTTAAATCCTTCAGAAAAAGTAATTGACATGATATGGAGTTTATCCAAATAACGTCTCAACGTCAAGGAAATTCATGAGTACATAGTCGAGATAATCCGTATATGTACCAAAAATGCTAATAAAATGGTATAAAAAGTAAATTCGAAAAGTAAACGAATTTAGAACTCTTTACTTTTTCATTCTAAGCTATCGATATATATATATATATATATATGTTTTATTATGTTTTATTATGCTTATAAATAAGGAGTATACCTAATATAGTTTTATTCTTTACTGACTACTGAGTCTTCAAAGATATGTTTAATATAATTACATCGTTTTGTACAGAGTTCTACGACCTCTGGGCCGAATAACTCGTGTATGTGGGTAGTACATCTTTTTGGGAATATGTAATATGCACGCCTTAGACTATAGCTTAGGTGGTTACGCTTACCATTTTTCTTCTCGATGTCTGATCGTTTCGTGATAACCGCTTGTTCGGGAGTGCGTCTCGTTGTTGTGTTTGCCACGAGATCATCTAAGTTCACGTGACCCCTCGATAAATCATGTATACAACCCGGCATGATTTAGGAACTAGAGCTTTCGCTTTAAATAATGTTTAAATAATGTAGGTATAATATCACGATATTATATACCTACGGTACCTACCCAAGTATTGCTCATTAATCGAGAATACATTTCCTCTACAAGAATCCTTATTATGTTATTATTATTATTATTATTATTATTATTATGAATTAATTATCCTTATTTAATTTACATTTACATTCCTATAATAATGCTCGAAAGCTTAAAGTTTAAATTCTATGAAAACGTACCCGCAATGATTCAGATATAGGTTCAGGACGGGTATTATTGAGGATGCCACTATTGTACAATAAGCTATACATGTGATGGCTATTACGATATAATACAAATACTCCAATGCCAATGCAGAAAAGATTTTTAGATTATGTTAATTATATGCATGTATATCGTATCTATAATCTACGGTACATTTATACTGCATACCTTTTACAGTGCATTGTAGGTACATTGATTTTATATTTTTAGCCCGTAACATACGTATTATTCATATTAGGTATATACATTATACATAGGCGCGTGTGAGCAAATGGACAATATTATTATCATACGAGACTATAGATCATATTATCACGTAATATGTATTATAATATTTTTTTTTTTCTAAATTTTGGTCCGATCATTTTTGTTCGTTTGAATAATGATTTGGAAGTTTTATTTGAAAATCAAATTTCTAGTGATTTTATCTCGCAGTCGTCGGATTAAAATACCTGCGTTTATGATTATATTCGCTCGAGACGAAAACGTCGATTTCACGGTCCCGAGTTTGAAGTATATATAGGTACAAATAAAACTGCAACTACTTGTCATTAGTTGTCAACTGTATAATTAATTAAAAACCCATTAGTACAATATTGAATGTTATATTGTATAAGTTTAGTACAACGAAAATACAATTTTAAGTAGGTATAACCGTTAATAATATATGTATTCAACACAATTGGTATAAAAAAAAAAAAAAAGATTTTAATAGGTTACCCATTTTACATTTATATTGTATATAAGTAGATAATATATTTACCTATATTTTAAAATTCAATTATTTTGGTTTTATCAAGCAATAAAATCTAGTGAGGAAAAAATCTTACTACATTTGTTTTACATTATTTCATGTAGGTATAGCCGTATAATGGGTAATTTGCATTTTAACCGTGACATAATATTTATGATAATTTCACACAGTTAATTAAATATAAGGTAAAAAGTTTATAGAAAACTGGTGTTTCTTAATTTTGGCTCAAGTCTGAATGGTAATATTTATGAAATTATTATATTATATTTTATTCTATACTTTACTAATTATTGTGTAAAATCCTAATGTAAATGCACATTTTAAAATAGTGTTTTCTACTGTGTTAAATTGTATCATTTATTTATTATATGACATTGATTTATTTGATTATAATCATCTGCTCCTATTGTAATTACCTATTAATAAAATAATAACTATAGTTATTTGTGATTTCAAATGATTTAATTATAGATAATTAAATATATATATATGAATGAATAGGTAAGTACATTAATTATTTAAAATAAAATTCGTTTAGACTAGAAAACTTAACATTTAGATTCGAATAATTTTGTACTAAAGATACAAAATGTGATATTTTGTGTTAACATTTAATTATATAAACAAATACTTTATTTCACCTTTAGCAGAGCGATGACCAGAATTATATTATAAATAAACTTTAATCTTTATATTATATACCTACATGTGTTTTGTCTTCTCGACTCGTTACGCGTTACACTGTTTTCGCACAACTGTACCTACTCCTACTCTGTCAGTTCTCAGACTGACCAAATTCCCATCCCACACATTAGGTGTGATATCACTTGGTATCAGTATGTATTAGGTCTAATTCAATCTTATTTTTTTATGAAATTGCAAAATATCTTGTAGGTAAATGATAAACGATACTAGATGGGTTCATACAGGTATAGGAAAATATAGAAAATATTTTCATTTGCTAAATCATTTGTAGCTTTTGAAAACTGTGAGTATTTAAGATAATAATATTATTAAGTTTTGTTTTATCAATAATGTTTATAACTACCTGTTATTACTTATTTTTATAACTATTAATAACTTATGACTAATAAGAATCAAATGTTTTTTTGAAAATAATATTCATACGTAGATTTTGAAATAATATTATACCTGGTAGAAATAAATAATAATAATAATAATAATAATAATCAATCTAAGAAGGTGCGAAATTTTAAATAGGACAATGAGAGCCGCTCTAGCATCCCGAGTTTCCTATAATACATCTCCGAGATAAACTTTATCCCGCAACAATGTTCTAAACATTAAGGTATAGGGTTGCATAAAAATCATTCTTTAAATTTATTACCAGATCTGTAGCTTATTCATTCGGTAAGTTTTATAGACTGGTAAAACTTCAAACGTACCTATATTGCATAAAATATATTTGTATTTTAAGGTTAACCATGAATAACCATGAATAATCTACCAAATTTTCTGGAATAATTGTATATTGATAATTGTAACAGCCAACAGGCCGTTACAAAATTATAATCAGCAATCCATAAGTTAACCCTTATCGATCTTTTAACCTATCTATAAAAGTTTAAAAGAACGAAAATCGCGTCTCTATAACTTACAGATCTGTAACCTATAATTTACCGAGCCGTTAACACTATATTATGTTGTTTATGCAACACCATATTTTATTTACCAAACCGTTGGTACTTAACGGTCTGTAAACCGTCTGTAAGTAGCTAATGAACCAACCCAGCCTAAGAATATTATTATTATATCCAATAATGTTTGGAACATATTTGTTTGCATGAAAACGGATTTTTAAAAACACAGTGCACCTTGTAGTTTAAAAAAAAAAAGCCATTGTTCTCATAAAACTAAATATAGCTATTACCTAATTACCTAAATAAAAATAAAAACAATTGTACAAATATAAATACCGCCGAATGCATAAAGTAATAATATACATAATGTAAACATTGAAATAATCATTTTGTAGGTACAAACCTATACTTATATATATATTTTATTTTTTGAATAAAATATTTCTGTAATATTATTTTGCGTAGGTTGAGGTCATGTATAATTTCTGACGATTTTTAAGTTTTTTTTTTTTGTATACGTCACCATATATTTTGATATTTATCGGTAGTCCGAAATTTCGTACACACATTACACATACATTCATCACTCGAATTCGTTCGTTGTTATTCAATAGGTATTCATAGTCTTTTGTAGACACACTGTCGAGCCTCCATAATGAATATAATGGAATCGTACACGTATATAAACCTATGTAGGTATATTATAAATAAAGCTATTTGCAATTTTAACATATTTTTGACCCTGAAGAAAAGTATTGACCTATAATATTTTTCCAATATATCATAAAAGACAATATTTTCGAGTGGGCGTTCACCCGTCAAAAGATTTCACACGGGCTTGTCCACTTTTAATTTACACTCGCACTCGAATATTATGTGTATATGACACGCGAATGTTTATATATTAATATTCAAAGCTTGCAGCGGTATTAAATCCGCCAATTTTCAAATGTCGGAGTGTAACACGATATTTTTTTTTAATATTATTTTTATGTATAAATTATAATATTTTTATGATGAGACCGCTTTTCAAGTGCTTTTAAACATTCATTTTTTATATATTCATATTTTTTTTTTCATTCATATTTTATGTATACATTATACTTATATATATAGTTGCACTGCAATGGCCGCGCGTTAAAAGCAACTTTCGTTTTGTAGGATATAGCGTCGACTCAGCACATTTTAAAATTATTATGCAACTATTATAATTACACACTCATAAAGTATAAAACTCAAGAATAATTAAAAACTGGGAAAAAAAGCGGTGTAAGTGGGACTGAGTAGGCGGTGAATTTATTATTCACACAAAAGTTCCATCGGAATAGTGTGTGCAAGAATCCGTGTAACCGTAAAAAGTAGGTACCTACCTATACTCTGAAAGGTTTTCTTTTTACGTTCAGTTTCTACTTGCTTTACTGGCCATGTAGGCCTTTCACAGCTTTTACCAATATTCTCTCCAGCGATCACGATCTTCTGCATCTCCAATTTTTGCTTTTTCATTGACTTCAATAGTCTCTTTTTATATCTGGTTAACTCAATAGAACTTTATTAATCAATCTATCATTAGCTTGCCACACATGCCCAGCCCATTCTAATCTTTTCCATCTTAAGAATTGATGAATACTCGGTCTTTTGAATAGTCTTGCTATCTCCAAATTTCTTCTTCGTTAGTATTCTCCGGTATCTGGGTTTCGAGTTGGACCATAAATTTTCCTCAGGACTTTCCTGTTAAACGTAACTTTCCTTCATTACGCTGACCACGTTTTACATCCATACATAACAATAGGGTCAAGATAGGTAATATATATAATTTTGTCTTAGTGTATTGATAACTTGGGCATCTATATAATATATATATATAAGGGTATAGTATTGTATAATATAAAATATAGTGAAACAAAAATACATTTTAATATTATCCGAGTTAAAAACTGTGTTGTAGGTTACAAATGAAGTTTTCGTAAAAGTAGTCATATATATATATATATATGTAGGTGTATATTTGTAATAAATTATTATATTAATTAAGTCGCTTTTAGAAATAATTATCCATGCGCTACTCTGTATAAAAAGAAAACCTCGTTACTATGGTACTCTATTACAAATACAAATTCGCGTTTTAAATTTAAATACACATTATGAAATTTATTTTGCACGTTACACTAATTGTCAAAATTTAATATGAAGATTATTATAATTGTATGATGATGTGCGTTTATATAGCATAATTACGATTATTTGTATTTGTTGATTATTATTATATGTAAAAAATTATAGGGAATTTTTTTACGAAATCCAGGTTATACCTTTTGAAAAAATATTTTCAGTTCTTTGGGAACATCATGATATGACGATTAACAGAATGTTACGATTGTATTCATATTCCACCCCTTTTGAGTAGTTGATTATTGCCACCAGAGAAGAAAGTCCCCCTAAATACAGCTTAAATAACCCTCCCTGAAAATGAATCTTATAAGATTATCTTATAGTTTTCCTATAGTTCCTATATTATCCTATAGTTGCGCCACTGTTAACGTGTATTCTTCAGCGAAATTAATAAAATAATTATATATGCAGATAATTGCGAAATTATAACAATTGCCGTTGTACACAAAATTCGTTGTTTACGACATACTAGTACAATAAAAATTAAATATATAAAGTCATAAAATTATTTATAGGCATGTGAAAAACATATATAGGATTAAAGTCTTCGATTGTCTCTTCCAGAAATCAAAATCCTCCAGAATATGTGTATGTACTTGGAAAAATCGGCTTGAAGATTTTTTTTTAGTTTAAAATTTGTAATATATTATTTTTAGACCCGAAAATGTAAAAATAAAATAATATGCGTATATAATTTATATCTATTTTTTAATAATCTTGATTCTCGAAAATCTCGACTAATACAAGTAATACTCGTATTTTTTTCTTTCGTCAGCAGTCTGCACTTATAATTTTTTACTCAAGAAGTAGAACTAAAATAAGAATCTGAGTAATAAAATATTAAAACTTTTCAAAAACGTCTAAAAACAAAAATCATTATCTACATTTTACTTTAAAGTTCTAACTTATACAATTTCTAAGTACCTACAACAATAAAATGAAACGGGAGATGGAATTTTATAGTACCTGTTAATTTACATAAATATACTTTTGAGTTTTGTTGTATCTAGGCACTTGGTAAATTTGAAAGTTTTTATACATATTTTCTTATAAATACGAGTATGACGGCATCGCAGAACCAGTGTTAAAACTACTAATACCATATGTCTCGCGTTTTCTATTGAGATCCATAAGGACATAATAATATAGACATAAGGTTGTTAAAAAAGGAAAAAATTACATGGGTACCATGGACTATAGTGTTGTTATATTTGAAGTACGGTCTAATATCTATTATTGGCTATCTACAATGAAATTGTTAACCGGGTTATGTTTTTTTGCCTTATCAATAACCAAATCGGATTGTTTATAACATTGAGTAACCAAGTTTAATTTGGTTAATCGCGAAAATACACCTAATATACGTATACTGCCTGAATATAGATATCAATATTAAAATACTCTAAGCTTTGATTATTTTTATTATTATGTTTTATCTAATTTTGTAATACGATATCTATACAATATTCTAGTGATTAAAATCATGGATATATAAGTACGCAAGACAAAAATGTGCGCAGAAAAACAACGTATAATCTCAATGTCAAAAAAAATTGAATTCGACCCTTTTGATAACGGGCACTCGGGTGCGTATATTATAATACACTCACACGTCTTAATATAATCGTCATAATGTGTTTCCCGTTATGCGAAATCTGTTGTTTGTTCTCGACACATATAACTTCCTATACTAAACATACAAAATATAATATTATACTGTTACCATAGTCAAACAATAGTTTTTTTGAGAAAAAAAAGTTCTCACGGACGTCACGCAGTATCCTGACTCGGCGTGGTCCTGTTAACACCATTTCCGGTTCGCGTTTTGATAACGGCATTGAACAACACGACGATCAGTGGCGAACACCCAATGGGAGAGAGAGGGGCTTCGGGGATTTATGGTTCTCTCAAAATCTATATTTTTTAATACGGTGAACACGTACGTACTTATTTACATAGGAGAATATATACTCGTATTTTATCTATATCCTAAATATTAAACATTGCCCTAGACGATTGTGCCACAAACAGTAGATACATATAAATGTACTTATTTTAGATTCTGAGAGGAGCTATGAAGCGATAGTATGGTTTTACAACGGAAACAACTTTTCGATCAGAACACTTGTGCGTGTACGTTATAGGTCTAAAAAAAGGTTTTTTTTCTTAATTTCGCCAAAATATTATAATATTATTGTGCTTTTTTTTTTTTGTATATCTTGTGTTTACTATATAGGTGTATACGTGTACATAAGTGTTCGTAAATAGATTTTAAATGAATAATAAAAATGCATTTTACGCGGGTACGTACCGGTAATAATATAATAGACAGTGGCGTAGCCAGAGGGGGCAAAGGGGCCATGGCCCCTCCCATGGGCCTTTTTTTTTTATAGCAATTTTATATGATCTAATTTTAACAATACTAGCTTTATAATTATAGTATAAGGTCTCTATGGCTTATTTATTATTAACGTACTTAACGCATGTTTTCAGGATAAACCTAATTATGTTGTTTTTTATTATCTTATCAATACCTAACCAAAACTCGTGTTTGTTAAATTCAGTAACCAAGTTTCATTAGGTTAACCACGATAGTATGTGATAAGCAAAAGATATTGTATTATCTATGTATACATAGTCATAGATAGCCGTTCTAATATTTAAATCAAATTCTAATATTCAAGTTCTAATTTATTGAACTGTTATAAATGTGTATAAATTATCAAATTAATATCTCTGTAAGTATAAATCTAAAGTAGCATAAGAGTTAAGCTTGGCGTTAGTATAGTACATGAATAAAGATGAGTTAAACTATAACAACATAGAGAAAGATATTTTGTTGGAATTTTCTAAAAGATCTCCCAAAGGATGCAAATGTTAGATTGGACACAATAAATAAAATATATTTTGCCTAGTTAATAAGTTTATTTTTCAGTTTTCTATTGAAATATTAACATCGTATTTATTACGTATTATTTATTTACTGTAATTTATTATATAGTTATTAATTATTATGTTACCCGAGCATCATTAAGCATTCCAGTACCTACCTAATTAGTAAATATTTTATTATAACGGTAATATTACTCTTTTTAAATACATACCTATAATAAAAAAACAAAAATTTTATTTTAATTACGGTATATATTTATTGACCCGCCCCCCCCCCACCCATGCTTAAATGCTGACTACGCCACTGATAATAGATTATTAATTATCATATTTAGTGCTCGTATTTAACGCCAAAAAGGCGGTGTACCTGGTCGTGCATTACAGTGATTCCCCTTGTAGAACTGCGTTGAAAAATAAAAACGAAATTCTGGTAGTGTAGTGTTGTGCGCGTCCCTATATGAACGTGAAAAAAATCGAGAAAATCCGTCGGCGGCAGTGGCGTCTGCAGGATGCAACAGCGTATAATATGAGTAGTAGTAGTAGTAGTAGTAGTAGTAGTAGGTAGTGTATTTGTGTATGTGTATGTGTGTGTATATATATACGTATAGGTATTCCATACAATAGTGTATAACTGAACGCGCCATTTCCCCTACCGGTGCCGCGCGGCGGGCCGCCCGAGTTCCTTGTACCTGCAGGAGAGGGCATTGACAGCCGGCCGCCGCCGCCGCCGTGACCGTCCAGGGGAAAAGTAAACGAAAAAAAAAAATCAAATAAATAAGTAAAACGAACGGCGCGCGCGATACCGTGTGCCCGCTTTTGTGCCAACAGTTGTTGACCCCTTTCGCGTCGGTTGCCCGGCGATGGATAAGGGGAGGCACGCCGCCGTTTTCATTCCACCACGTCCCTCTCTCGGTCGGTTTACACATAACGTACAGACAATAATATAATATGTTCAACAATCTATTATAAACATAGCCGTGTCCCTTTCGATTTTCGTTTTAATCGAAATCCTCATATATATATATATATTAGGTATATAAATCTCGCCGTAAAGCATATAATCTCATTTAAACGTGTACTTATACTTATAAATACACGTTACTATAATATTTAGATTAAATTGTTGAAATATATATATTGAAATTAATTTAATTTAAATTCGCGGGGAGGATGCAGGACTGATCGCCGGGCGTGCGATTACGCGGCCCGAATACTGCAAGTATACAGGTATATACCTAGTATAGGTACACAATACGATATTTTGTCGTCCCATAATAATAATAATACCTATTATGCGTTGGTTCTGCACAAATTAATAAATGTGTGAAATACGTTTTAAAAAAAATGTACAAACTTTAAATTCATTATTTACGAACGGGGATCGTGAGTCGAGGCATTTTCCTGTCAAATCCATATTTCAGATAGGTACCTACACAGTTAATTAAATATATCCGTACAGTTCATCTGCGCCCTCGAGTGACGTCACACGTCTGACCGGATCAGCGGCTTAAGAATATCAATTGAACGATGTGTGACTTTTATATCATCATGGATGTCATTGTGTAATCACTAATCAGTATACATTGTCCGGAGTATTCCACGGAGATAACCTCAAAGAAAAAAAAAAACGTGGGCCACACACCTGCTGTACTTCTGAAATTTTAATAACCCCTACAGATTTAAAAATGTAACGGTCGCAGATGAACTGGACGGGTTATACATTGTACTACACATGGCTATAGATTAAATGGAGTTTCCTCTTTCCGTAATGGCTCTTCGGAGTTCGGATGCTCCAGACCTTCTCTCTGATATTTTCATTCGTATTTCTTCCCACCCCACTAGAAATCATACACATTCCCATGTTCCTATACATATACTCCATCTCCTATGGACGTTATACGCTTTACGTACAATGCTCCGCAATGTAAATATTATAATTTCCCTATTTAAGATTTTTCCGTCTCGTATTTATTAAGATTTATCAAAATTATTCTGTTTTATTGTCAATTTTGTTTTTAATGTATTCCTAAAGTCTTATTACAAATTAATATTTTCTTGTAATGTATATACTGTATTTAAAAAATTGCTTAAACAGGCAATTTTTTAATAAACTAAACTAAAGAAATCCTGATATTTGTTATCAGAATTAATACATGTAATATAATATATCAGAATTTAATTACATTATAAATGTATGCATTTCAAGGGTTTTTGGTATATGTATAGATCAATATACATTTAAACTTTTTTTTTTAAATTTATATCAAATATTTGAAATTGGTTTGATAATATTTTGCAGACGATTTTTTTAGTTTCTAGAATAAATTGACTCTGAAAATATGAATTGCATTTAATTTAAACCATTAAATTAAATTTACATAATTTCATAACATTTATAATAGGTAATATACTCGTAATAATTTTATTCATAATACATTTATATGTACTTTATAATAAGTGTCATGCAAGTTTTATGTCAGCATATTTTTAGCCGTTTTCTCCTTCTTTTCAGCAAATGTCAACTAACGGAATATCCCTTCTCCTTTAATTACGTCAGTATAAGTCGGACAACCTCCCTTTAATTTAAGAAAAACATTTACGCATTCCATTTAATGGTATTAAATTTACATTAATATTAGTAATATTTATAATAAATTATTAGTTTTTGTCCCATCTAATATTGTTTTAATTTTATTATATCTCAATTTTAATTGTTAATGTAGACTTTTTGTTGCATATTTAAACACATATTATATTTATCGGTATACGAGTACATATATATATATATATAGATAAATTCAAAGCTATATATTATTAAAATCGGTTGTCCTTTCATAGGACAATGTTGCTCCCATTCATAAAATAAACAAAAAAATTTGTATTTATCTGATATTTTGGTACATAGAATGTCTTAATAAAATTACACTAAAAAAGTAAAACAATTAACCAATTAATTGACTCATTGATATTAATTTTAATTGTTTAACTATTAAGTAGATTGGAAGCGGCTATTGTTTATCTCTCTATCACACACGTAATATAGAAATTTAGACCATTTCTATTTCATATTATGCTATAAGGATTCTAAAAACTGATCTAAATTTTTTATGAAGTTTACTTTAGATCCACTTTCCCACATTTTTGATTTCGTCTCCCTAAAATTAAGTTCAATATATTCGGACATTTAAAAATTTGCATTTCAATTTTTGTGAAAATCAATGGAGGGAAATTTAAAAAGTGGAGAAATCGTTCTAAAGTAGATTTTACGACGAATTCAGATCAGTTTTCAGAATTCTTATCGCAACACTAGGTTCAGTCGGTATGTTGGAAATGGGATTTAGTGTTTTTTCAAATACGGTATCCGTAACCTATTTGCTGAAATGTGCTCGTGCGTGCGAATGTACACACCATAATATTATTATGCCGAACGTATTTACACACAATAAAGACCAAAACTACTCCACACAAACACACTGTGTTACGCGAGTAAATCAAATAATTGCCTATACATAACCCCTTAATAAATGATCGCTTTAAATCACCTTAGTACATATTTAAATTTTTGATTGAATTTATATATGTGGGACGTGATCGCCGATCGGGTCATTAATTTCGGTTTTATAATCACTGGTAAAAGTATAGAGTTTAATCTTACTACTTGGCACAGATCCCGATAGAAATATTAAAAAGGAAATATGTCGGTCTGGGCAGCAATCTGATGATCTCCTTAATCCTCGAAGATGATTAATGATTATAGGCTTTATATGTTGGTTAACACATAAGATACAACGTCAGATAAATAGTTAGATAGATAATATATCCAGTAACTTCCTACACAGTGATATTATTAATATTCCTACATGTGTAAATCTCTATACACGAAACAAAATTTAGATGTACGTAAAATAGCCGATTATGATTTGAAAAAAATATCTCAACTATATAAATTTAAATTTGATTTATTATTAAATAAAAATGAATGATAATTCATATATCTTAACACGTATAGATATAATATATATAACACAGGTACTATAATAATATTATTGTTGTAAATCAATAAATTGTTTGTGTATAACTATACAATTATATAAATATAATTATATATTATATTTATATTATGTTCAGTGTTAGGTAAGTTACATTTAAAATGTAACTATGTTTCGTTACTCGTTATAAAATAAAATGGCAACTAGATTACATTTTTTTTTTAATAAAAAGTAACTAATTACAATGACGTTACTTTCAATAATTTTAAATATTAGTAAATTTGAAAATATATCAAAACTATCTTTATATTTTTCTGGCTATATTATTGTCAGCTAAATATTATGATAGATATATAATATCATGCTGACTCCAGCCTATTAAAAAATCGTATAAATGTCTAATTTTTGTATATACAACTATTACAACTATATTATACAAGAGATTGTGAGTTCTGTTTAAAATTTTAGCGGGAAAGATAAGTAAGTTTTGTTATTGCGTAATACCCCTAGAGTATATATGCATTTAATTTAATTTATATTTAAAAACATCGCAAACACAAGATACATAAGTTATTATAGATTTATAGAAACTTTAAATTGTGGCAATTTAGGTATCATTTTGGCTGGGACCGAAATTTCGGCTTAGCCCAGCACTACCTATACTGATTTCAATCTATATATATAAATATAAATCGTGTCGCTGGTTGTATAGACGTTTTTATTAAATAATTGTACATTTGATTTTTGAATTATCTATTACCATACTATAATATATAATGTAATAATTTATATGCTTCCTATTTACTATACTTATATATAATTTCATTTGTTATAACTATAAAATGAGTATGTAGACAAATACGTATACAAATGAAAATGTACACCAATGAAGGTCGCTGTTAATAATACATATATTAATATATTATATAATAATTAATAATATATAAATATTATACTATAGGTAAGTAATTATACATTTTGTATTTATTCGCACTCCTACTCTGCTTTTTGTTTTTAAATCTTCTCAACATGTGCGCTTTACATCTGGAGCACAAGGTGCTATTTCCACCTGCGATATATTTTCACATCGTCGTCATATTATTGTAATATATTCCAGACAAATATTATTGCAACACTTTCGTTCAACAAAACAATCGTTTGCCATACAATTATTTTAGTATATATATATATGTATACACTTACCAATGGTTGATAATATTCGATTTTACTGCAATTCGTTGAATTTGAAAATTACTTTTTATAGTAAGTAGTTTAATAGTTGTATTGTAACAATGCCTATATTGTGTATTCTTACACGAGTAGGTATAGTATGGTGTTGTGTTTATTTAATTTGTTTAAACAAGCTACGATATATTTAGTTTTTAAATCATTAAATTATTCAAATATAATAATGTACATTCTTGTAAAGAACTTTAATCGGCAGACAATTAACTCTAGAGATAATATATTATTTTTAGGCACAATAATAATATGATTACTATGTGCTCTTTTATCATTCAATTATCCATTCTTATTCTATACATCTAATTTGTATTCAATAATATTATTGTTGTAAATCAATAAATTGTTTGTGTATACTATACCACTTTTTGATTGATTTGTATAGGCTTATAATCGATATAAGATAAAATAAACAAGTACATTAAAGTACTTGTAAGTATATATATATATATATATATATTACACCTAACATAACTAAATTATAAGGTTTGTTATTTTTAAATAATATTAAATATGTTATTTTCAAATTATTATTAAATAGTTATTACCTATCTATATAGATTCTCTGTTTATTAATCACCATATTCTTACCAAATTTACTTCAATTTTGATTAAAAATATTACATTATTAAATATTTGCTTGAAACTAATATTTGACTCATTTGGTAGTATTTTTATTTTTAATTACAATTGAATGTGTAACAAAACAAATATTGAAATTTCGTACAGATATTTGATAAATATGGTATATTGTAATAATTGCACGCATAACATGGCAACCATAGGCGTAATTTCAGTTTTAAATTTAGGGGGGGGAGCTAAAAAGCAAATAATAATATTAAATATATACCTATGTATAATTAAATAATAACAAATGAATAATTATAAAAAAAGGTCATTGCCACGGCTCTGCATATTATGACCTATGGGGCTACGCTATATAAACTATATTAAATACAAAAAAATTATTAATTTTTTTTTTGGGAGGATGGGGCTTAGCCCATGACTTACAACGCACATATAATAAATGGTTTTAAAAAACATTTCATACATAATATAAAAAATAAATATATAGATAGGTACCATCAGCTTCGACTCCCCTAATACGTGAAGGTGCAAACCTGAAAATGTTAAGAGTTTGGGAAATAAGAGGATGTAAAACTGTTAATTTATTTACATAGGTAGGTAATAGGTATAACTATTACAATTTAATTTAAAAGTAACAATCAAAGAGTCCGTTTTTATGACTTTTGAAATGTTCATAGAAACATATCTAACTATATAAATATTAAATATAATATAGGTAAGTTATAAATACAGAACAAGGAAATAACTACTATGCAGTATGTGTATGTTATATAATAATATGGTCTAATACTCTGTACGTTTTAATAGTAATTATTTATCAATAAATTAGCCCTTTAAAAAAACATGCTTTTCAAAAAATAAACATAATAAATAACAGCAATTAATGATAAAAAAAAAAAAAAAAACAAATAATAATTTAAGTTTTCTGATAATTTCAAAATTACTATAAACAATTACTTAATTACTCATGATCGATATACCCTGCAAAGTATTATATAACCATAATGTTTTAATAACAGTGTTTGTTTACTTTTTTATGTTTAAAAATAATTTTCAGATAATTAGAAATTACCAGAACTATTGCTGTATCGCATTTTATCGTAAATAAAATCGTATGTTGAAATATTTAAAACTGTTGTATGTACAAATATATGTATATGATAATGTATTATATGTATATAATAATATAACGCGTATTCCGAATATTTTATGGTCCGCTTGAGTTTATTTATAAATTGTATATAAATATACTCGTAGAGTTTGTGTTCAAGTACTGACGAATCTCCTCGGATATATACTTGTAAAGTTTCACATAATCTGCTAAACAATGTTGGATAATATATAATAGGATATGCATATAAATATAAATTTATTATATTATAATTTTATTCAGATTTTTGAATTTTTGGTGCACGATAGTTTTAGATAGGACGTGGTCAGTAGGGTATTTTCAACATTTTTTCTTGTGGGGGGGGGGGGTAAAAATATCTTAAAAAAAATAATTTATATAACTTTTATATATTTTACGAGGCAAAATCGCTTAGTTGACAAACAAAGGATGAAAGAACTGTTATTAGACTGTTGGTAAAATGGGGGAGGTTATGTGGTCCGTGCACTATTTTGGTGAAAAATACTTATTCAAAATGTTTACTTTAAATTTTGAACTTTTTAAAAATGTTAGCTTTAAATGCACTTCATTATTTTATTTTTAGAATATTTTTGTAAAATATTTTGCATCACATGGAAAAAATGTTATCATTAAGCATGAATGTGTGCAAGTGATAAAATTTTTACATTATATTATTTTTATATTCATACATTTTTCCTAATTTTCTAATAGTGATATAAAAAACACTGTACAGTAAATGGTGGTTTATATTTTTATATTATTTTAAGATATTTATTTGAAAATTAATAATATTTTAAGTTCAATATTTAGTCATAACTAATGAATAAATATTGTGACTCAAGTATGTCCGACGAAAAGGTTAACAGACTTTTGACAGTAATATAATATAAAAACATTCATTTGTTATACTTTTAAGTTTTAATTAATACATTTTCTTTAAATTTTAAAGCTAATCATTCCTTAGTTTGGTAATAAATGATAAAAGTATCTAAGAACCACAGCCTAGTAATAATAATATAGTTAATCGAATATTGATTACCAAAAAACTCTTAACCACATTTGTAAAATCATTTTAAATGATAAATACATTAATTAAAGATTCAAATATATGTTTAAAACATTTATAATACAAAAAAAGTATATATATATATATATATATATATATCATTATTCAAATTGGATTTTAATTTTTTTTTAACTTTGAGTAAAATAAATATTGTGAAATTTTTAATTGTTTAGAACCAATAATTTTGGATTTATGAGGAAATAGCTATTATTTTAACCTTTATTTTTCGTCATTTTCGATAGATTTTTTTTAACGTGTTTGACTTGAACATAAACATTCAGAACATCAAGGATAAGGATGGGTTTTTATTAGTGTTTACAAACTTGTGTTTTTTTTTTCCATTATATATTTGTATTTAAACTGTATTTGACAAAAATATATTCTACCAAATCGTGAAGTCAACGTCCGTGTACACAGCAGATTGTAGTGCTGACGTTCTGTGGAATATACTAATCGAATTTCTAAAATCCTTACTCTTGCATAGCGAGTTTAAAACTCGGAAGTTTGATTGAAAGAAGGTAGTGAGGTGGTTGACACAGTTATTAGTAATTACTGTACAATGTCTTGTAATGTCGCTGACGTTAAATTACTTCCGCTGTATATACGTTCCAACAAATTGTGTGTCACGAAAATATAATATTATACTGTATATGAAAGTTCGACTTTTTGACTGACTGATTAAAATTACTGAAAATATATCGTCGTCATTTAGAAATCGTGAGATTTATTTGAACGTTTTAGTTAATTCGTTTAGTATTGTCATGTCACTTGGCAGTTTTTTAGCAAGTAGACAGGGTGGACAAGTAATTAAATTGAGATATATATATATATAAAGTAAAATGGTCTATTCCATAGTAAATGTTATGGTATTATAGCGTGTGATCGATTTATCAATTTTTGTTGCGATACCGCATGTGTCTACACATACACGACTACATGATCTACCAAATCACGGATCTCGTGTAATATAATATACTATAAATATTCTATATAATATGATAATAATTTAACGATTTTATCAAGTAGGAATTCGAATTTATTTGGCTGATAAAAATTTGGTGGGAGATAGTAGTGTATGTTTTGGGGCTTCTGGGCCACTCATCCTTATCCCGCAAAACATACTACTAGAGATTTACCAATTTAAGATTTCGTTTCTATTTTCAAGTAAAAAAGTAATTTTTGTAGGAGTTTACATGTATTCAATCTATTTTTCTGAGGAAACAATGGCTTAAAAAATATATAAATATTAGTTATATTATATATATACATATACAATATACATCTTATATATATATATATATTATTTCAATACACGCACATTTTCATATGTACTACGAGGTCACTTTGAAAATGTTATAGGATGTTACGTTTCATTTTACGTATATCTTAATATCTAAATATTGTAAGTTTACAAAAAAATTATTTAATTTCAATATAAAAAATGAATTATACCTACCGTTATAATAAATTATCGTAATTAGCGATTTTTAGAGATCAATAGTGTATAATATAATACTATATACTATTTAGGTACAGGTACTTTTCGGTATATTTGTGATTGTAAAATATTTAAATTTCAGGCTAATTACACTGTATATAGGTAATACGAATTTAAAATATGCAAATGTATACTTCGTGTGACCTGAACAGTATTGCCTAAAATATGATATAAAAATCGTTTATTATGATACGCCTAACCTATAAAACCTCCCCGGTCCCTCACGTTATCAAATTCGTTCTATAATATTATTACCACCTACCTATCACATTATACATGTTCGCGGATTTCGTTACAAATATTTATATATTTGTAGAGGACTATATTATATGTAGTATCGGGACTGTATATACTCGTATATACGTATACCATATTATTATAAAGTAGGGTCGATCGATATTTATACACCGTATGTATTATATACGTAGTGTGTAAGGGACAATGGACATTTAACATACGAAACGTTATAGAAGAAATACATTTTGACGAAGGATTTCTTTTCCGAAATCCGAATTAATTTTTCTATCCCACTCGTATATTCGCGTAAACGAATAAAGATATTTTTTTTTTGAAATAATGGAAAAGTCCGTACACGGGAGAGGCAATCGCTATGTCGTGACGACGTACACTGGCCGGATCTTTTAAATCCGTTTTATATAGCGGGTACAAAACTCGAAATCGGACCGAGAAGTCGTGGCAGTCGTGCACATAAAGAGCGGGGGTCATTGCTACATCGACGACGACGACAAAGAGACGACACTTGTTCGTCTCCGTAATGGTTTCCTTTGTCCGAAGCCCGTGGTCGTACACATTATATTATATAGTATTATACAGTATACGATATATTATAGTTTTCTCGGTATAGTTATCATTCGTCGGTACACCACAGAATAGATTAAATCAGAATGGACACTAAATGTAAACAAAAAAAAAGGCAGCCATCTTCCTATTTAGCAATTGTTATCAGCTATGTAATACGTTATGATAACATGGTCTGATTTTCAAAACAGTTTTTCGTTCGACGAATCTGGTACTTTTGTGTTTTTAATTTTGTATTAAATTGTACAATTATTTATCTAATGTATTGTACAAGTTAGATAATATACTGTTAAAAAAAGTGTTTTTTTTTTTTCAATAGATTTACCTATACCCACAATAATTACCTATACTACCTACTACAATAATTGTTAAATAAATTATTTACAGCATATAACATAATATGTTATATATAAGTATTTTTTTATATAATATTATATTATATATATATATATATATATATATAGATTTTCTTCTTC
>JAIPRL010005825.1:0-30182 GCA_025469235.1 Pemphigus obesinymphae
TATTATTGTACAATGAACAATAATAATCTATACTGACATTATTTTTAAACTTTTCTCTGTAATCAAACGTCCAAGTAGATTCAAACAGAAAAACATTTGATTATTTCAAAGATATGGCACATGAACTATTACTCGTATATTTATTTATTATATTTAATATTGAATATTTAATTTTATATATTTTATTTCAGTATTTTATCATTTTCACTCGATTTACGCTATCCAAATTTTCAAAAAAAAAAATTCGGTTACGCATTTAAAAACGTTTCCCGTTTTTGCCGGATTTCGGCTTTAACACGGTTTTAATATTTTGCGGATTACACGGGTTTTCGCCCCGGGTTCAAACCCGTTTTGACTCCCTGGTATTTATCCTCCATTTAAACATTTTAATATAAAAAAAAAAATGAAAAAGAAAAAGAAAAAGAAAAAAAATGTAAATGTGCAAAATATTGTATAAATTATATACCTAGTACGTTCATTGTACACAGGCAAAATGTTGTTAATTTTTTTCACTCTCTTTATATTGGAAGGATTTATGCCCATCGTGCTTTCCTACCAATAAAATGAAAAATAATTAAGAATTGAATAAATCAATTTAATATCGAATTTTTATTTTTATTTTTATTTTATTAATTTCATATTAAAACGGTTAATTTGAACCTATATATATAAATCTATATAAAAATATAAATAATATATAATCTATGTATAAATCTATATATATATATATATACCTATATAAATCAATATCTAACTTGTTAATAAGTAATTTGTTACAATTTTAGAGGGGGGCGATCGCCCCGTCGCCAATACACACGAGCCGCCACTGAAAGTTATTAGTTGAGTTATATAAAACTTTTAAAAATGGACAATTCTGGGAAATTCAAAGTCTTATAAATCGACTTCCAATAATTTTATCGAAAATCGATGTTTACATTTTTATAGAGGTCATCAAATACTAAAACCGCTCAATTTTTCAGAAACGTGTATCTCCCGAAACATGTTTTTCCTAGTTTTCAATAGTTATTTATTAATATTTCATAATAAAAATATGTTACTGGTATAGGACTATTTTTTAATTACTGAAATGTATTTAAATATTTTTCAATCATGAGATTTTAATTTTTCTAAAAACCTTCTTAAAATTGCCTATACAAAACCACATAAAAAGCGATTCCTCTTAAGATTAACAGTTCTTATATTATAGAAAAATACCAAAAATACTTGTCAATCTCATAGAACATATAATTAATTTTAGATCCAATTAAAAATATTTGAAAATCTATTCTCAGTTTTTATACATTGTATAAAACATAACAGATAACAAATACGTAAAGTACAACCAAACGTTAACTTGTTTAACTATATGTACCTATAACATACCTACACGAATATCATAATCAACTGAATATAAATTATAATGATAATAAATCGAGATCAGCAACAGTATATTTAAAAGGTTGAATGCACTTCACAAAATAGGACATTTAAGAACGAGTCCCTCAAAAATAATATTCCTCCTCGATAATTGAGACACTGATTAAATTTATTTTTACAAAATTTAAAATATTTTAAGATACCAATTTCGAAAGATCAATATAGTTTTTATTCAATTATAACAGCGTAGTAAAATATGGCGCCCTCCATTAAATAAAACGAAAATTATATTACATGGCTGGTACCAATATTATATTATGATTAGAGCTGGGGTTTTAATGTATTGAAAAGTCACAAGAAATGTCCCAAAAAATTCGAAAATATGATTTAAAAATCTCTAAAATTCACTAAAATATGCATTTAAAATTTATTTCTTGATGATTCAAAGGAAAACATTTTTTTTTTATAAAGAATTTTTAAAAATGTAAAAATTGAATTTCAATTATTTATATTAAAAGGTACCTAGGTATAGTAAAGGTAATTAAGTCTTTTGACTTCTTTATTTGAAATTTGAATAACTGAGAATTTTTCCGAAAAAAGTATATTGAAATATATTAAAATTTATTAATAATTTATAATTGATAAGATAACAAATATTTTATTTTTAATATTTGTAGAAGAAAATTAGAAATTAGTGAAAAATGTACTAAAACTTGAAAAATGCTTTAAAAAGTTAATTTTGTCAAAATTAAAAAAAAAATACTAAATGTACATCAAAATCCCAGCGTTTATTATGATTTATATTTCAGTGACAGCCGATGCAAAAATAGAATACTTGATAATTCATAAAATATATTATATTTTCAATAAACATTAGCAAGTTAATAAACAGAATGGACTCACATTATTTAAATTAGATTAAAAACTAAAAACTTTCAGCTAATAGTTTAAAAAATATATAATTTTGAACTAATTTTAAAATTAAAATAAATAATTACTAACCTAGTTCAGTTAAAAAAAGTTTATTGTTGTTATTTTCCATTAGAAAATAATCTTTTGAATCTTTAAACTATTAAAATAAGTATAAGTATAATATTTTACTATTTTAAAATGTTAAGTAGGCCATTTTAATTAAAACATGTATAATAAACTTATACGAAAATCGTTCAATATATGTGAACTTAACTAAATGACAATGAAAATTAGTTGTAAAAAGTTAAATTAATGTAATGAAAACTTAAACTATAAATATTATGGTTAATGGAAAAATAATTTACCTTTTTTTATTTTTTGTATTCCTAATACACCTTAAAGGCTAAATTGACATTTTTCAAAAAATAGATTATAATAGGTATATGTCTGTAAACCAGCCATGAATAAGTAGGTACAATATTATACCTATATATTATTCTACACTATATATTATATGTAGAAAAATTGAAAAATCAATTGGGATAATGTTTTATTTTTATTTTGTATAAACAATAAATTGTGAATTTTGACGAAAATACTTGTTGTATTTTGTTAGTTAAAGTTTTATTTTGACTAGGTTCGGGTTCCAGTTCAAAAACGTTTTTAATTTTTTTCCTGAGTTAATTTTCGTATTACTTTTTATGGGTTCAAAAATGTTTTTGGAGAATTTAATTCACAGTTAGAAAAAGTTTTCCAATTTGACTGAGATCAGAGTTTAAAACGGTTTCAATTTGTTTAGGTTATCCGGGTTTTCGACCAGGTTTAAAAGTTTCCTTCCCGGATTAAAACTGTATACAAATTTTATATTTTAATTTTGAAGATAGCATGTTATGTATAATGTATATATAACATGAAGGATGTATATTAAGAAGTAGATATAAACAAAAAATATTGTAACAATAGATATTTTTCAGAGGCTTGGAAGAATTTAAATTAAATATATTAAGTCTTTGCAGTACACATTATAGAATTTAATTATTTAATATTTATTATTATTTATTAATGGTTCTAATGATTCTATAACATACCTACATATTTTGTTCAAGTTAAAGTATTATGGGTACTATTGTCTATTCGAATCTACTATTTAACAATACTCCTAACTTTTCATTTTTTCAATATTTTTCTATTACATTTTATAAATGACTAAAAATATTTTTGTAAAATGCCTATTGCGTACATGTATAGAAAATTATACTTTTACGGTGGATCACGATAAAAAAAACTTTAGAAAAACGTTGATTTAAGAGGACGCTACTCGGCCGAATATTATTTTCTATTTAATTTAAAACGAACTATTTCACAATCGCATCAAAACGCACTATTTCACATGTTATTTAGTGCAAACCAAATAATAATTGATGCAAAACGTACTATTTTCAAAATTTTGTGCAGAATGTACTATTTCCAGGTTGAAGCAAAACGTTCCATTTCCCGTGTTAAAATAGAACTACACAAAATAAATTATTTGCAAATTTTGTTGACATTTCAATTATTTTAATTTTTTATTATTTAATTATTTAATGGAAATATAATATGGGACTCTATGATTTTATTTTATTTACTAATAACTGATACTTATTTACTAGTTGATAAAATTCGGTTTTGTTTTTGGGGCTGAATATAAGTAGGTATATTGATAATAAACTTCGCTCCAAAAATTCGTTTCATGACTATCATGTGATAATAACACAATACAGTAATACACACCGCCTACTACGCGGGTTTCTACATTTCTATTTTGTTTCGTTATTGGTTTTAGGAGTTCAACCAAAAATAAAAAAGGATCGTCAAACTAATAGCACAGACGAATCTATTGAAAAAGTTTCAAAGTGGTTAGAGGTATGAAAAAATGAATTTACCTATTGTTACCCAACTCATTGCGTAGGACTTTTAATTATATAATTAAATCACTAAACCGTAGGTAAATATTAAATATATCGCAATAATACCTAATAGTTAGTAGGAATATTTTCAAATATTCACTATAGAGCTTTTATCCGTTTAAACTGTTTACTATTTTCACCAGTTTTTTTTTTTTTTTTAATGTTCTAATTTTCTTGTCTAATTAATTAACGCTGCCACGTTACACGCTAAAAGCTCTAGTGTGAATGCCCCGATACATGTAAACTCTAAGAGATGTTAACTTTTGTTATTTATCAACATAATACCAAATATATTGTAACAATTTTACAGCCACAAAAAAAAAAAAAAAACAATGTATGGAGTATTTACTTTTTCAGAAAATAGTTTATGAATAATAAATGAATACTTAGTCAGTATGTATGTAAAATAAATAATATAATAAATTGTCTACCTATATTCATAAAATTATGTCAAAATGCATTATTTTTTGGAAATAGTACATTATGATGAAATATGTCCAAAACGTAGGTACTATTTCCATTGAATTTTGTCAAAACTAACTATGTTCTGGAAATAGTACATTTTTGCACAATTAAATTTAAAAAATGATATTTTAACATACCTAAACTTAAATTTAAATATCATAAATAGGATCAGATTTTTTTTTATGCATTTTTAGAATATTTCAGATTTTTGCCATAACTTTCCAATAAGTTGCAACAAAAAATCAATGTTTCTGGAAAAAGCAAAATATGACAATAGTACTTTTTGCATTGTCGCCCCACAATTTTATTGCTTTAAAATATTCAAGTTTTCTCGTGAATATTTGGATACGAGTTATTTATTGAAATCTGTCTGCAGGTTTCATTTTTGGAAAATAATTTATGAACGGTATAATACGTCATATAGTATAAATATCCGTATTTATACATTATGCTAATATCAAAATATATAAAAATCTAAGCACTTAATTGTACAAATGTACAATGAAAATAACCACTAATCGATAAACTATAAAATATATCTTTTGGTGTTAAATTGATTGTAATCATTTCAAAATAACTTTTTATCAATTCTCAAATGTCTTATATTCCATATTATACGGGAGTGGGTTAATGCATCTTTACTCATAATTTATTTCGTACTTACGATAACGATTTGATTTCTTCGCCGTTCGATAGCAAATGTTATAAGTTTTATTTTAATGTATCATTTAACAGCATAACTGCCATTTAGATAGTTACATTTTTTTCCAACGTTTAACAAGTTTTATAACGTCTTTTCACTTCAATCTGAACTTTTTCATCAGAATCCTTTTTGGGTACCTACTATTAAGTTTTTCTTTGAGTTTTGGAAACAAAAAAAAAAAAAAAAAAGAACTGTATAGAGGATTTGGAATCACTTGAAATTCCAGTAACCCCATGTAACTTTTTTGTTTTCAAAATTCAAAGAATATCTTAAATGTACAAATCTTGATTCTCACGAAAAAGTTCAGAATGAAGTATAAAGACGGTATAGGTACTGCACAAACTCTTACATAAACAAAATATGTTGGATACTGATAACACGAAACCCCTATTATTCATTTAAATTGTATTTTTTTAGTAGTTGGATATGCATTTTTCTTGAATACCTTTAATTACGTACTGAATAATAAATGTATGAAAATACATGTCAAACGTCAATATCTACTTCCCATTCCACAAAGTAATGCGATATTTACACATAAGTGACGCGACAGAAAAAAAGCCCACGAGCTTTCTGTATACAATATAAAATAATTAAAATGTACATTGTATCATTGATTATATACGCAATCAATTATTGTACCTAGTATTATATTAATGGATGGGTGACCACTCCATATGTTTACATAATATTAACGATATGTTCATGTCATCACACAGTGATGATATCTATAGCTATTTTCAAAAAATAAAAAATAAATAAAACAAAAAAATCTAACGTGTCATCCTAAAACTAATACATTCGACAAGTACATATTGTAAATGTTCAACAATAGGTAATATTTAAAAAACACCACCTGGATACCGTACACAATACTCATACAATAATCATTGGTATATAATTATAGGCATCGTCAAAATATATTTAAAAAATCGTCGAAACAATACTCTTTTATGGTCATGATTATTGCTAGAAAGCCATTGCAATATAAAATAAGGCTTTCTGAGCAACAATCAAAAACATTCAGAGCAATCGATGAGGAGTTGTATAGACGGCACGCGAAAACAAACGCATTCCATTGCCGACGGTCTGTTTTACGAAAATGACCACAATTCTGTAACAAAAATAATATATATAATATATTATGTATAACTTATGGTTACAAAATAAGTTTTTAAAATAAAAAACTTATTTTATAGAAAAAAAAATAGTTTGTTCAAAACATGTCAAAAGTAATGGTGTTTTTTTTTAATTATTGGAGATTCTATAACTATACATTTTAATATACTTAATATCTATTATAATTAGGTACTATTACTTTTCATTCTGATATAATTTATATAAAGAAAATTTTCTCTGGTTTGTAGCCAATTGATGGTTTACTTTGTATTTTAACAAAATGTATTAATTATGTTTTTGACGGTTTTTTTTTTATCATTCACGTTGCATATGAAATTTGAAAATCAGAATGTTATGTGTTGATAAAATACAAGACTATACCTACACGTGCCAACTAGATACAATTTTCGAGTTCCATACTTTTGAAACCATTGCATGAAATTTTTGTATCTGGAAAAGTGTAATCGAAAAACTTTAAATATAATATATTATTCGTATATTATATTATGTACATAGGTATATATTATAAGTTTTTATGTATAATTTATTTTTTTTATTTTATTTATTTTAATTTATTCACTCTTTTATATAAAAAATATATAAAACAAAAATACAATAACTTTTTAAAATTTGACGAACTTGTACAGTAAAACTAAAAATAGGTATGTAGCATTAATTAGTGACGTTTCCCCCCACCCCAAAAAAAAATCAGCATTGGTATTATTAAATTAGTCTTAATCGATTTTAGTTTAACAAATTTTTTTTTTTTTTATAAAAATTGTCACAAATTAATACCTTTTTAAAAGACCAAATCTGCAATTATTATGAATTTAAAATAACAAAGAGTAATATTGATAGAATTTTGGTGGGATTATTTCTAGGATTAGGTAATATATTTTGTGTTTTAAGTATATTATATAGATATTATAATAAGGCATAATTTATCTATATATTTTATAAGTTTATTTATAAAAAATACGTTATAGGTACTTCCAAAGTTTTTAGAAACCTAAAAATAAGCTCTCCACTACAAAAAAAAAAAAAACAAATGCATCATGAGCTTTTACGTTAAAATATAATATCATTGCCTATAAAAATGTATACCTAAGGTTTAATTATACATTTTCAAGACACCAATATTGTAAAATTATTATTCATATTATTTTAAGTCTCTATACCTATAGGTAGGTACCAAAATTGCACACTGTAATCGTGTGCCCATGTATACATACATTAAGTGCTTAAAGTACCGAAACGAAACGTTAAACGATAAGTTATTGCATTGCTCTTGACTACCAAAAACCACTAAAATATCAAATGAGTATTTATAGGTATGGGTCGTTTTATCGACATAATATCAAATATCAATGAATATTAACGACACATATTTAGTTACCTACACTGTTACAGGGTGATAAAATACGATTTTATTTGTTTGAGTTTTGTAATATAATGCGCGTTGGTTTCATATTCAGTCATAAATGCGTAGTACTTGCGTTTAGACGTGTACAGTGCCTAAACAAAAGTTATTGTACTCGTAAAAATATTTAAAATTAGCTATAGTTCACTTGATTTTGTAAACGGTATGAATAACCGAATTAACCTGGTGAAAATAATGGACCGGTAAAATTTACAGAGCTTACATTTCTATTCGCGTAATAAAATATGGAGGACAAAATTTAATTGCACGTTTCATGGAATAATTCGAAAAATCAGTGAAAATGTATTCTTGTATCGCAGACAATGTGAGAATCTTATTAATAATGGTGTTATCGGTTTCGGGTCCGATTCGGTAGGTACCTAATTGGATACTACGTGTATATCGGTTAAAAATAATATCGTGAATTTGTATTTTGGTTCCAATTATTCCGGTTAATTCTCCGATAAACATGGTTTTCTTAATATCTATGCGAATTAAGAAGTGTTTATTATTTGTAGATAGAAATAAATTTTACTAGTTGGGGGCCTGGGTATAAAAATAAAAATGAATAATATATTTTATCCGTTTAATAATTCAGATATAATTGGTGATAAAGTATTTCCCAAGAATTTCATGTTCAAAGGTATATTTACAGTATGTTATAAACTAATAATTTGTAATGATAATAATACTTAGGTATATTGTTATTGGGATTATTTACAATATCAATAGGTACTATCGAGGAATTTAAAAATTCATAAAAAAACCGCCCGGTTAGTTTAATAACATTAAAAAAATTTAGTTGTACCTATTTGAATAGATAGCAATGAATCGTATTAAATACATATTTTTTTTACATGATATTATAAAATGTGATTTTAAATATACCCTATATTTTTATTTAATTTAAGTGGTTTTAGGAATCGATCGAAATTCCGTGGAATAAAAAGTTAAATGGATTCTAATACCTATAGGTTCTCGTTAATGGTTCTAAAATTATGTCTACGAAACGGTTATTTGAGGTCCGTTCTCCGTTCCTGTGACAGAATTTGTGTACGTGTTAATAATTTTCTAAATAAAACCAAACCTGCACCTTATACATCTTCTATACATACTATATATTTTTAAAATAAAAAAAAGGTCATTGATTTTTTTTCTACTGCCGAATTAGTGCCGATCCATTAATTCTAAAATTTATAATTTGCCGACTAAATTCCGAAATACTATTTCAAAACGTGTAAATAAGTACTTATTTACACATATACGTATATATAAAAAATCACCCCTTCCCTCTAAATCCGGCTCTGATTATAGGTATATTATAGAATGAAATATTTCATGTAATTAACATCAGATATGTACCTACGTAGAACTATTTAGTTTAAGTGGATGTAAATATACTTATCGTAAACTCTTTGCACTTTTAAATAATTGTTTAATAAAATTAACGTATTCGTGAATTTCATTTTTTGCGTATAAAATTATGCAGCTATTACTGACTGTTAGGGGTCTATAACAATATAACCAATGACTAACTGGAGTGAAAAGGGACGGGTATTCGTAAAAATGTAATCGTTTTTTTTTTTTTTTTATTATTGTTTCCAATATGTATTAACTTATTAGCCCTTAGTTCGTCCATTTGATTTCCATAAACAAATATTAATCAATATTACAAATTATTTATTATTAAGTTAAACCCATAATATTTTTGTTAGAGTTCTAATATTGACTAACATTGACTTCATATATATATAGTATCAATAACTATTTAAAATTTTTAATTATTATTATTTTATTTTAATTAAATTAAAGATATAAAATTCTTTTTATAGGTTTAATATTTTTAATATTATATATAGGTGTATTACTTAATAAAATAGAAGTAGATACAAGATACATATATTACTTATAACTTATAACTTCATATTAAGTAGCTTGTTAGTACATATATGGTACAACTGTAATTTGTAATTAGCTATACAGTTCTAGATCAACTTTTATTTAAGTCAGAGTTATTTTTGCAATCCTGCATATTTTAATTTATTTTTCAATAATAATAATATGTCCAACTCAAAAAGTATGTTCGTATTTTGTTCGTATTTTTGAGCCGTGGATTAATCGACTTCATTAACGCGTATGACAGGTACATGTTATTATTTTCTTATATAGAACCAGAACCCTCTTTACTCGCTGATGATTTATTATTATTTTCAGTTTATTTTCTGTTAAATTGAACATCATTTAAAAATTATCTGACAGAAAATTTTATCTGATTTTAAAAACACACTAAAAATCTATAAAGAAACTTTCCTTATCGGTTATCCAAAATACAATATATAATCTTAAAAAACCTAAATATTTTCCTACTTTCAATTAAAATCCGAAACGGACGAGAAAATAATCTTTTATGGGTACTTTTTAAATTTTGGTTATATTTCCATAAATAATCGATATTTTTTTGTTAAATGTAGGTAGGTACTTATGATATTCATTGTATAACAATATAAAATATTACACTTCGATTTTTTCTTTAGGTATCCAGTTTTCTGCTATACCTAGTACCTATTGTTATTTTTTTTTACTTCTAGGTATATATTATATATGGATATTTAATATTTTAATATAGTATTATTAGCAAATATAATTTAAGAAATAATAATAATAAGCGGAATCAGTCATTGCTATACAAAAGTTCATTTTTAAATTAAAACTATTATTTTAAAACAACATGTCTCTTTCACTATTTTGTTTTTTGTTCGTAATTTGTTTTCACTTTTTTATATTTTAATAATTTTTTTCTATGCAGAATTATAATATACACAAGGATAAATCTGTGCGTACAAATAATATTATACTCGTATAATATTTCGAACAAAAAACTTTATCTATTAATATAGGACGTCAGGACTACAGGTAAAAGTATAATAATACAAATTTGTGTAAAAAATCAAAAATGAATTTTTTTTCATAAATTTTAAGTTGAAAAATTTTAAAATGGGGTGAACTAGGGAGGAATAGGAGGAACCTACCCTCTTTTAAAATTTAAGGGGAAATTCCTTTTAGAAATGGTCTACTAAAAAGGCTAAAAAGAAATGGCAAATCATAAGTACCTACCTATAGTAAAAATTAATTAAGGATGATATGGGCATACTATAAGGAAAGAGGAAAACGAATCAGTTAGAGTAATGGTGATGAATGTGGAAGAATGAAAGCCTAAAAATAGATAGTTGGAGTTATTAAGAATATTATGAGGACAGTTAGGTAAGCAACGCAGAGCACCGTATAAAGTGAAAGTCAGCGACTAGAGTAGCTGATCCTAAATAACTGCAGGGAGGAGTAGCAAAAGGGAACGGATGAAGATATTATTTGGGGTTTTGTAAATATAATGTAGGAGCGTTATTAGAAATAATAATTAAGAAGACCTCGTACCAGTGCTGGAATTTTCGGTAAAATTAAGTTTACATAAAACAAAAAAAATAATTGAATTATAGATTAATTTTCGATTTAAAATGGCCATTATGCAATTGATAGAAAACAATCTTATTAACAGTTTTTGAAATTGGAATTATCAAAAAAGTTACAAGAATTTAAATATTATTCACAATATTAATAATAATAGATTTTGCTATATTTTATAATAAGCTGAATATATTTTAGAAAAGTATAAAACCGTAATAGGATATCAATCTAAGAATCATACTATAATAGATATTATAATATTCTAAAACTATTTCACTTCTTTTCATTCGTTCGTTTGTTTTTTTTTTCTAAACAAATATTGTGATTGAATAACAATAAAAGTAGTAGATACTGACAAGAAACCTTGTTTACATTACATTTTACATATTGAAACACGATTGAACATAATTTCCGGCGTAAAAATATTCTAAACGGTGCAAAAGAAAACCAATACAATTCAGCATAAAAAGTATGGCAATATTGCCGTACAGCGATAATCTACGATTCAATTTTATCGTCATGCACAGTGCCGGCCTACTTTTATCATATTCTTATTATATACATGCGGCTTATAATAACATATCGAAGGATATTATTTTTTCCATGTCCAAATGGAGCGAAACAAACAAGTGACCCGGCCCGGTTTCTGGTGCGATTAAAAGAAGTAGATAAGTATAAGAGGATACCGAACTTCAAGAGTTCGGTTCGGGTTCGGGTTCAATCTTAAACTTCATAGTTTGGTTTAATACCTAAATTTTGAGTTTGCCTAACCTCTAGAAGGTACACGCAATAATTAAACAATTGGATGTCAATGTATCGGTCGTGACAACGACGCAGTTAAAATATTCTATGCTGAATCATATTGCTCAATGTTTTATGCTAAATCGTGTTATTCTCAATGATAGTCATTATTCTTTAACTTTAAAATGAAATTGCTTATTTAGAACCCTTTAAAATGTTCGTATTTGTCGATCGTTTATTTTCCGTCGAATTTCGATTTTCCAACCGAATTCATACTTATTATAATTACTCCCTTTATAGTGTACGAGTATGTTATGTAATGTTATTATTATACCTAACAAAAACAATTACATAACTGTAGTGACGTCAAGTTATCACAATTGTTCACTCGTTCATCTGTACATTAAACTACATACAGAACCCGTAATTTTAGTGTAGACACCTATATAATGCCAAGTGTATATTATATACTCGACCATCACTGAACCACTAATAATTGTGACATGTAATAATAGAATAGATTCGTGGTTTAGGTTATCTATATATTATAATATAATGTTATTAAAATTTTCTCGCGTTTGCATTCATGTTATAATTCAATTATGAAAAAATCAACTAAAATATATCTAACAACAAAATGATTGAAGACTTAAAAGTGTTTTAAACGCAAGAAATCTTCCATAATATATTCATTTAATTGCATTTATATAATTATAAATAAACGGACTCCGTTTTCTCATCCACAATCAATCTTGATTGAGAAATAGTATTTTTTATTGAGTGAAAGAGAAAGAGATAGTTGTTAGAACTACAATATTCATATAATATATTCATCATGGATGAAATATCTCTATATTTTATTTATGCTATGTTCGTTTTAAATTCTGTGACATACCTACTGATTATTCATTTAAATATTCGTTATAATAATAATTTCATGACACAAATAAAAATATTCTATGATGGTTCCCCTATCGCACTAATTTCATTAATTCTATGTCACATCCATGTTTTCTTTTTGTAATGAGCACAGTTAATTTATTTTATATTTAAATTATAAAAGCGATTACTATTCTCAACCGTCAACAGAAATCAAGAACAATTAAATATAAAAACGTTAGTAAATGAAAAAATGAAATTAAATCGACGGGAAAATAGCAGGTCAATTCGATCGTCGGAAGGATACTCAATAACTCTAAATATACTTTAATTAATGTACGATTAACCTAAAAAAGAAAAACAACAAATTTTAAAAAAAGAGAGTAAAATGAAATAGAATTAATATAGGTAGAGGCACTCGTAAAATAATTAGATATTTTCGTCCTGACTTATCTTTGACATTTTTTATAAGTGGATTAAAAAATTAAAAATACACGAGAAGTATTTTATGGATCAAACGAATTCCTAAAAGTTTCTGAAAGTTTTATATTATGAAACTTATGAAAAATATATTATATTGGTATAATATATGTCTTACTGGCTTACTGTAGCAACAACCGGACGAGTTGACTTTTTATATTTTTTCATTTTTCACTTTTTATATTTATCATTCAAAACAAATATTTTAATGAAAATAAACAAAATTTTTTTTAAAAAACCAATTTACACATATCAGTCGTAAAATAATCATCATTACAATAATTTAAAAAATTAAAAATACTTGAAATGAGTTAAAACTGTTTTGGTACATTAAAAATATAAATGTGATTTAGAGAGAAGATGAACACATTAATTTTTTTTCAACGTATACTATAGTCACTGATACATTAAACTTGACTCTTTTTCGCATTCTATGTATTGAACAATGATCACAGTATACTATAATCTTGCAACTATTTATTTAATTTTCAAATTCTAGACGAAATCTTGTTCGTAAGCGGAGTGGATTGTTGAAAAAAGAACTAAGGTGAAAAATAAAGCGTATAAAACATTTTCTCATTGTCAATAATTTTAAGTACTGAGTGAATTTAGATTAGAAATACCTATTATAAAAATTATAAAAAATAAGTTAGTGTACACGGTTGTATGGAAATCGGTTTTTGATATGTTAATATTTACTTCAGTTATTGAAATGAAAAAAAAACGGCTTCTGCATACAATAAATGGTTACATTTTAGTTACATTAAAATTTAAAAGGATTCTCGATTATAATGTATATAAATCGCTAAATAAAAAAAAAAAAGGTTTACCGCAACTCTATACCGAAAAAAAAACTTTTCTAGTATATATTATGTTTACTGCCCTTAAAAAAGTTGTTTACCCGATAACAAAATGTAAAATAATAAACACATTTGCATTGTAAAACCAATATAGGTACGTTCCCGGCAGACTCTATTCTACGAAATCACTTGTTGTATATTATTATGCAATAAAATAAATATTATGGTTTCTCTTCGTAAATTCGAATTCAATAAAGTGTGTGCGTTTCTCGAAGACATACAACTGGACGATATTAGATTCGTGATATAATATTATACTATTGTAACTTATTGATTCGTTCCAAAAATTACGGATACACATTTTGAAATGAACAAAACGTTTCGTAATAATTATATAATTTTGTGTTTTGACAATAATTGCCATTTCGTATTTGACAATATTACCTAAATACTTAGTATATATTATCGTCTATAAACATTTTTTAATAATATCGTAATAAGACGTCTTATATTAATATCGTATAGAAAACTATCGAAAATTAAAACATACCAACCCACGTTAACATAAAAATATTATAGGTACAAATTTGTTGGTTGTTAACTAAGTAATCCAGGTAAAAAAAAAAACGAATTTATCTTTTTACTGGTTTAAATAATATTATTGTGCGAAGCCAGAATGGTTTGATTGCTTAGCAGACAGTAGCAGTGTTAGAAAATATCAGCCTACATCATTTACCTTGTCTGGATACACTTCTACTTTGAGCTCTTAATCTAGACAAAACTTTTTGTTATTTTGATAACTAGTTATCATTAACTGAATCAATAATTATTATCAAAGTTTATAATGTGATCAATGTTGCAGATGGTCTTAAAGTCAAAATTTAACAATTTTCTTTTATAATTATATCCTTTAAAGAATTAACAAAACATGAAACAGTTGATATTTTCATATATACCACTTAACTAAGTGACATTTTGAAAGCTCTATTTGGAATTAATCTTTTATATTTTATCTATTTAAAATTCAACAATATCTAGCTTGAATTTCATGCTTCTATCTTGTCAATCTAAATTTTAGGAGAATTTTTTGGTACCCTAATTCTAACATTACTTTTTAGAGGATATCATTAAGTTCAATATAATAATACGTATATAGATATATTTTAATTTCTTATAATTTTAATAGATACGATTGGGAGAGATTAATATGAATCATCAAAAATTACATATTATTAATGTAAACATTTTATCATTCGCATACATAAATTGCCACTATAATAATTAGTACGATTCTTAAATATTATTTTTCTAAATTGTTATAAGCCAAAAATATTTATAAAGTTATATAGTTGTCATTAAGCTACACCTGACTGAATTTATTACCCATGGGACCGATTTAATTAAAAATGTATATAAATTCTCGTTTATACCAGCTATACGCATATTAAACATAATATAGGGCTTATTCCCAAAGTGCATATTTTTTTTTATTGCTGTTTAGCCACTTTTTTTTATATATATTTATATTTTAAAACACTTTTCAACATTTTTAACCATAAATGTATTCATATACCTATGTACATAGATAATAATTAATACTTGTTTGTAAATTATGACAATCACAATTATTGTATCCTCGGTCTTTATTAATATTATTAATTCATAGCATCGAAATGTCACCAAACTTTAAGTATATTTAAGACTATACATTTCCAATATTTTATAATTGAACTTTCAAGGTACCTATCTGTATGCCTTATCAGCTAAATAGTAATGTGATAAATTATAATATGAGATAACCCTGTTTTATTTAGATTTTTTCAGTTCATTAATAACATATAGATAATGATTATTAGTTTAGAATGTTAGAGATTTTTAAAATTGTATACAGATAGTTTTAAATGAAACATGTTTAAAATCATATTTTTTGCTTTACAAAAATTTACCACAAAAATTATTTCTATCAGTTCCTGATCTATTTCCTTTAACTGCTACTAGATACTATTTATCGATCCATCTTCGTCGTGATCGTTTTGATATTTTTCCATCCACTGTTTCTATCATCATTCATCATTCAACCTCTTTCATCATATGCGAGTATTTAAGCTCTTTATTGATTGGATTACATATTAACTTGTGTACAGTTCGTTCAGTCAATAATTGAATCTTACTATATATTTTTGCTTGTTGTGGTCCTGTTGAATATTTAAAAATTGTCTTCGTCATTAATCGTCATGTCCACAATTATTTGAGGAATTAAAACAAGCACATAAAGTTCTAAATTTTTTGTAGGATATAATAATATATCAATAAGAAACGGATGGTTATCTGAGATCATTTATCTCTACCGATGAACGTTAAAAGTTAAATCCCGGTTTTGTTAAAATGTATAGGTACTCATGTTAGGTGACAAGTTTCTGACTATGATTTTCTGCTCATACACGCCGTAAACATCAGTCTTGTACTTCATAGAATTTATCTGTTGATTAGAAATTTAAATTGCCGAGCTGTACATTATACTCAAAACAATAATTTATCTTCGTAGCGTTTAAATCCATTCTATGCGTACAGACAGTAGTTAAAACTGATTGTAATTATGTAATTATGTAATATTGTTGCCGTTTTATTCGTAAGACTAACGTGGCAATTTATGAAATGACTAAATGAGCCAACTGTCACTCCGTTAACAGTATACAGTCCAGCTCTAGAAATGGACGATCGCACGTTCGGGGTGTAGCATATGACATAATAATACTATATATTCACATATTATACATATAGGTACCTACATAAGTAGGCACGTTACTATTGTAGTATTGCAGCTCGTTGGCAGACGGTTTCCCGGGTTAATGGGTGAAAATAAAAGGGTATGCATATTATATTGTACAAGAGCTGCGAGTAGGGTTGTGATTTTTTTTTTGTTTTTTTTTCAAAGGGTGAATTAATTTTACTATTCATCCGTAGCAGGAAGTGGAAGAAACATTACTAGGGGTGAGTGTGTATTATATAGGTAGGTATAGATAGAGCGTCGGGTCCGGAACGAACGTTATGTACCAAAATGGGGATGAAGTGTGCGTATGGTTCATGTGGACGATAAAAAAAAACAGCGAAATTCACGTCGATGAAATACGCGATTTCGGGGGTAGATGATTATAGATAGGTATACATACGCCTATATAGGCTATAACAGTGTTTGTTCAGAAGGGTGATGATAAAAGAGTTAAAATATATAGATACCGCCGAAATCCCTCTCAATATCTGTTCTCACGGTTGATTTTTTGAAATAACGATTTTTTAATAATCAATTTATAGCGATACGATAAGGGCCGTTAGGGCCTATATACAGGTATATTTAATATAGGTAGGCATATATAGTGACGAAAACTTACCATGGACTGTATACGAGTCCAAATGTCCGCTACTTCGTTATATTCGATAAGAACGAATTTATTAATAATTGATTAATTTTTAATAAATTTATTATTGTTTTTTTTTTTAATTAATTAATTACGTATTATTCAACGTAAATCAAGATTCCTTTCGGGATTAACTTGAATAATCGCTGCTAGATATAGGTCTATATTAACGAGAGACAAAAACGTATCTTTTGAGATAATATCATATCAAAGAGATATTATATGGAAAGAGCTTGTAGTGGTAACGCTGGTCGTTAATGAGCCGTTAAACTGAAGAAGGTGAAGAATAGATACCCGTAAGTACTAATGACTTACGTAGAAAATGTGTAATATATATTTGATTATGTTAAGTTCCCAAATAAAAACACGATTTCAGAAGTAGAAAACCAAATTTAAAAATATCACTCGTATCACTAAACACTTGACGATGAAAACATACGACTAACCAAATAATATTGCATAGAATAGAATATTTTTATGTGATTTAAGTTATTTATTTATGCATTTTTGTTTTTATAACAGTATACAAATTAACATGACTATGTTTTTTGTTGACAATGTTGTCAACTTCAACCGAGACAAAATTTTTAAAGTATTACAAAATTTAAAATTATTATTATTTAAACCTATTAGGTACCTATAAGTACAATAATATCAAAATCATTGAATTGCACCTAATTATTTTAATATTCAACAAAAATATAACATTTTATTAAAGTAGTAATTTTTTATAATCCACGATATTTTATAATGAGTCTAAACATATATGTTCACTCATTTATGTTATTTTGATCAACTTAATTATTTTTAGTGTAAAAATAAATTGATTTATAATATTTAAAAACTTTTTACACGCATATTTGTTCTTCAATAAATAATAAATAGACATAGGTACCTATTTACAATTATTTCACTCAAATATAATATATTATATGAATTAGGTACACTTATGATAATATAATGACATTGATTTACGTTTTAAAATATAAAAAATAAAAATAATAAATCTTACTCTAATGGTGTCATTATTTAAAAATAACATTTTATACCAATTATTTTCTATCTATATTTTTTAGGTTTATCATAATATGATATGAAATATATATGACGTATATTTTATTTAGCAAAATTGATAAGGTGCTACAAATTGATTAATTTTTAAATATGTTACTACAATAATTTGGTTGTTTTTTTTGCATTTTGTTCAAATGCTAATACCTACTATTTAAAATAGTAATTATATAATTATACTATAGTCTATAGGTTCATATTTATCTATTGTTTTGTATTAATATTATATCATAACGATTTTCATTCGATTCAATTAAAAACAAAGGATATTATCGAATTATTGATGAATTTTCAACTAAAATTGTAAGCCTAGGTTTAGCTTGGTTGCTATATAATATACTATATTTTTAAAAATTTAACGAAGATTTGTTTATATTTAGAGTTGTTCACTGTAATACTATAGTACTCCAAAAATTGATTTCACATTTTCACAAATAAACTAAAATAGTAGTGTTTATATTTTGAAATTTTCATTTATGATTATCATAAACTATATATCGGATAAAGGTAGGTACGATTATCGGAATAATATTTAGAATATTCAAAAACCCAAAATATGTCACCCAACATGGTAATTGTATAAAAGCTTTATTAACCATTGGTAATTGAACGTAAATATATTTTAATGACGAAAGGTTTTAGTTATTACAGGAATATATATTTTATATTATAGGTATTCATGGGTGTAAAAATATCTAATCAACATTTTGTGATATACAAGCTACAATTATTATGATGTAATAACTAATAAACCTATTTATAACTCATACATTTCAATGTTCTGGTAATAGGTACCTGGTACATATTATTTTAAAGCAATTAAAAGTTAAGTGTTTTAAAGAAATAAAATGACTTAAACATTAAAAAATTTACTGATAATTTATTCCCAATGTTAGCCGATATGTGCAGTAGAAAATTTATATAGAATAAACTGTAACTTATGTTAAAATTCCCATTTATTTTAAATAATATTTTAATTACAACAAGAAAATAATAATAATAGATTATAAAACAATTACTATAGTTACACATTACATACCTACCTATAAGACTTAAGTTATAATCTTTAAAACATCATGTATATAACTAGGTCTGTGAATTTATAAAAATCGCACTTTTTTACGTACCTACCTATTGTAAAACGCATTTTTTATTAAAGTAATGAATTCAAATCATAAAGATTCAATACTAAATTCAAGTATGAAACATTTATTTAGTATTTTTTAATATCTTGTGTGTTCTTAGTCATTTTTACCCTTTATATTATGGTATTTTACGTCTATTTATTAGCTTTGAATTTTTGAGCACAATATTTTACAGGTAATAATGCATATTTTGGTATTTTAAATGTATTTAAAATAAGTATAACTATCTAACCTTCTAATATTTATATAATAATATGTTCTATTTGATATTATAACGTATACTTTAGAAGGTATCTATTTGAATTTTGTGATAAAACTAAAATTCGAGTGGGTCATGACTTGTGGTATACAATGTAAATACTTATCAGCTAATAGGTATTATATAAATTATAATGTATAGTTTGAAAATTAAAATTTATACACATATATCATATTAAAATTTTATTTATTTGAATTAAATACATTCAAGAAAGTAAAAGCGATTTACTATATAATTTATAAAAAAATTTTTGTGATAGCGACATGTTATCCAATCCATAAATTGATCATTATACTAATATAATGTCCTATCCAAAACCATGACATTCGATCAATTCAAACTTTATCTATATATTATATTATACAGGATCAGCCACGAAATATACGGAAATATTCACTTTTGTTTACAACTATGAAACGTTATTTTTAGTCAATAGTCTATACCACGTTGAATGAGAAATTAGTTCATTAATATTTTTAATTGAAATAATTAACAATACACGAATACCCACTAAAGCATAATATGGATCTATAATGTTTCAAAATTATGTAGATATGTGTATGCTAAAACAATTTTTCAAAATAGAATTACTCGTTTTATATTAACTATTAACTACCATTCAAATTTTATCTAAACATAAAAAAATCGTTTTTTTTTTTGTGGGTTTACATTGTTCGGGAAGAACCTTTACATTGCTGTGACATTGCATATTTCAAAAAAATGCATATCTATAAAATACTATTAAAATACTTTTAAAAAGTACTTGGAATATTTTAAAAATACTCCAAAATTTAAAAATAAAATAACAACTAAAATAATAAATACTTGATAATAATTTTTCTAAATAATAATTAGTCATTGAGCGTTAAAATCATCTCCATAAATTGAAGAAATAAAACAATTTCAAAAATGTTATTATTCATATGGAATACAAATAGAATAAATGCATTAATACAATTAATAGTCCCACATAATATTACTGAGACATTGGAGTAAAAAAACGAAACAATATTTATAAATTAAATACGATTTTATAATTTTATTTTGGTATGGTGAAAACCTAAATCTAGATTTATTTAACAAAATAAATTAATTGAAAAAGTATTTAATCAAATAAATAAGTAGGTACTCCATACAAAAAAAAAAATGTGTTTAAGATACTATTGTAAATACTTTTATGAAAACGTATTTAAAAAAGTATTTTATACCACAAAAAGTATTTAAATACTTTTATTAAATTAGTAAAAAATTTACAGTGAAATCTGTATCTATAGTTATATACACAGTGCTGGATGTTGGAATTATTTTTTTAACTCGGACAAAGTACAAAGTTGACACTTTTTAAAACTTATTCCTCACTAAATACAGTTGAATCGTATATCATTATATATAGGTATTTTATATTTTATACGTATTTTATTATTATACTTTAGATATACGTTAATATATTTATAGGTAAAATCTATATTAACTCAATTTTACAAAATAAAATAAATTTCAATTTAACATATTAATTTTGCCAAATATATCAAATATAAATAACACTCACCAACATTCATATTATTATAGGTAATTTTTTTTAATTTATACAAATTTCCCGTTTAGACCCTTTTTTAATTTCAAACCCCTAAAAGTTCCTGCAATGTCTATAATGTATATTATATAATAATATATTTAATAGGCGTAAAAACGGTTGGGCGTCGAATAAAAAATACGGAGCAAGTTCCATAGAGTATAAATATAAAATATATGTATAAGCTGCAAATAATAATATGCTGAATAATAATAATACTGTGCATCCATAATAAATATTTCGAAAAGGAGACAAACTACTAATTAATTATTAAAAAAATAAAAATAAAAACCATGATTTGTATTTGTTTTTTTTTCATCAAAATTTTAGGCATAATATTATAATATCTCTTATGTAGATAACCGTTCTATATACATAACCATTAACCAAGGCAGGTCTATATATATGCGGTATGGCGTATGCATCTTATCTATATAATATGTACGTATAAATATTAAACGATTTTTACAATTAAGTACTATATTATACTCACTCGACATGTTCGTTCGGACTGTAAATTGCAGTAGACTGATGCAGTTATACAAGGACGCTACTTTGACATACTCTGCACCCTGCAGTGTACTTGACCGATTGACCCGTACCTATTGATCATAACATTGTATTAACGAGTATAACCAATATGGGATTCCGGTTTTTATGTATTTTCAAAAACCAAAATATTATGGAAATAAATATATATATTTGAAAATTATTTCATACATTGTGAAATGTATAGCCATACAGGTAGGTGAAATAAGAAACATTGTAAATATATATATTATAATAATCTGCTATGTTATATCTACAATTTATAAATATGAAAATATAGGAAATACGATAAATCGTTTATCTTATTATATGACACATACAAATAAGAAAACCGGGATGTATGACGATTTATTACATGTGAAATTGTAAAACATGTACATATTATTATCGTTTTCATTCGATATTTCTCCAAAACATAGTATAGGTTCATGTAGGGATAATGAGTGGAAAAATGATAATTAAAAAAAGTACATAAGGACATAATATATATATGTATATGTATTTGTAATAAACAATTCCAAACACAATTTTTCCCCAAGTTAGTATATAAATCTAGTATAGTAGTATAAATATATAATAGATTGTGAAGTGATCGAGTAAATATGTATATATGAAAAGTATTTAAGTATAGGCACGAGTAAGTTCTAAACTTATATATACACATACATATGAGTTATGAGATTAAGACTAAGATTTTTATGTATTTTAAAAACTGAAATATTATATAAATAATAATATATAACTAGGTGAGTGTATTATGCAAAATAAAAATGCAAATACATTTTGAGTGAGCATTTTGATGAAATATTTTAAAATGACGTCGCCATCGTATAGATATCAATTATAATTTCAGTAGTAAAAATATGTTCATCAAAAACTAACGAAAGGGTATTAGAAAATATTTTAGAGTTAAATTACTTATTACATATGTTTATATTATTATTAATACATATATAAATATTATATTTTATTATATTTACCTATTAGTTTTATTTTTTTTTAAATATTCATCTTGACAATTAAATGTTATACAAACTAAAAACCATACATAAATAAAACTAATTGTACGAAAAAATAAAATTATAAGGTAAAGCTAGAAAAAAGAAAGAAATAAATTACTGAACAGATAATAATTATATCGGGGGATTGGAAAATGTTATTATATTACATTATTATACAGAAGTAAAAAATCAACTAAAACAAAATATATACCTAGTAGATACACGTTTCTTATTTTTTTTTTTTTTTTTTTTTTATTTATATAATATAATAAATATATTATTATAAAATATATATATTAATTAATAAAAAATATAATATATTATTAAAATATTTATTTAAAAACATATAAATAAGTATAAAAAAAAATTCTCAGCATTATAATATTATGTACCTAAACGTTCAAAATAATTATATACATAATATTATACGTCATAGATGAGTATGTATGTATCTATAACATGCGTATTATAAGCAAAACTGGGTATAAGTTAGTCATTTTTTTCATGTTGTAAAAATTCAATTCGTTTATAATAAAAAATAATTAATTTTTTTTTTTTTTTTTATTTAATATTTTAATTTTAATTTTAATTTAATATTTTTTTAATTAATTAATTAAGTTAGAATATAAGTATTAATTTCTAACTTAGTCAAGTTAATATTGAAGAAAATAATAATTTAATAAGTTTAAATAAAAAAACTACAAGTCAATTCATATAGATTTAAAAACTCGTCTGTAATGTAAACTATTATAGGTACCTACTTACTTACGTTATATCATTCTTGCGCAAATTTAACTTTTTAAAAGTTAAATTTCTTAAATTATATTGTATTTTCGTAATTCCAAATTTTTATGCAGGTATACCTAATGAAATTAATATTACTTTTAAAGTTAAAAAGTAATGCGTTACTGCGTTAGGTATTATTGAAATTACTTATAAATTTTTGTTCAGCAATCTGCGAATCACCTAGTCTCAAAATAATATCTGTAACATATACGGATATAATATTTTTCGATACCTGGACACATGCACGACAATGGAAAATATACATTTAAAAAAACACGTGCTTATCACATTCAATATATTGCAATAAAATTAGGGTGTACCTATTATTAAAAAATATTTTATAAATTAACAGTTTATCACTTACGGATAGACAACTATTATAATAATTAACCATAATATTCTTAACTCATAGCTTGCATAGTGCATACCTATATAGAACATGGGAAAAGATAATTAATAAATCAAATACATTTAATTTTACATTTTTAGTCAACAAAATTATTAATAGGTATATAATATATTTAGATTTTTAAAGTAATTTTTATGTATCTAACACGTTACTGCAGTAATTAAAATGATTTTTTAAAAGTAATGAAATTACTTATGAATAGACTTAAGTTTACTAGGGTAAATTGATTTTGAATACCTATTCTGTGTTCCAAATGCTCCTTGAAAAATGTATTCAGAATATTTGTTTGAATACTTTATGATAGACTTATCTCAAATTATTTGGAATACTATACAAAAAGTAGATACTTCTTTTAAATATTTTTAGAATATGTACTAATTTTTATACAATGCGATTTCAATAACGAAAACATTTAGTAGGAAGTAATTATATTATTATTTAATTAAATATGTGTGAATAACATGTCATCTATATACGAGAAGTTCTAATCATTTTAGAACCTGAGCGGAAAATTTGAAAAAATATTCAAAATTATTCAAAATACCGTATAAAATATCTTCGAATAAAATTATCTGTTATTATATATATAAATATATAGGTACCTACGTTAAATTAATAATTAAGTAAATTAACTAAATCTGACATCTCTAACTGATGATGGGTGTTCAAAGTAGATATATATGGCTAACTTTAATTTCTTGTAAATAATATTTATTTATAATGAATTTTATTTTACGTCCAATTATTTGAGTAATACAATTTATTATTTTTATGAAAAAAATGAATAAAAAAAAAAGTCTAGTATGGTACCTACTATTCGTTTTAGATTAACATATTTAATTTCACGTAGGTATTCAATTCAACTCATTAAGCTAGAAAGTTTAAAAAATAATAAATATGTGTTATAAAATTAACTGTTTCAAACTTGATTTTAACTTACCAACTATAGTTTTTGATTATAAGTATAATCAGTAGCAAGCGAAGTAAGGAAGTATATAATAAGGAAGTAAAGTAATTTAAATTTCCCATTACGTAGGTAATTTAATTACATTTATTAACTAGTGATTTTCTAAGTAGGTTTTAGATTTTAAAAGTAATTTTAACAATTGTAACGCGTTACTCGAAAATTACATTTAAAATAAAATATACAAAATATCGATAATTTTATTTACTAAAAATGTTATATCTAATAAAATACAATATTTTTGTGTTCTGCAGTTCGATTTTAGCACGTCAGAAATTTGTTTTTAATTTGGCCTAACGTGATAAATAATTAGAAAAAAAAAGTCGGTTACAATAATTAAATACTCAAATTGACTTAACATTTGTTTTCAAAACATTTTTGGGATGTTCTTTCCTCGGAAAAATCACATTAAAATACGTATTTATAATACAAAATGCATTTCAAATATTTTATTTTTTTATATAAATTAATATATAATATTTTATACATACAGTTTTTATATTTAAAAACTGTCATTTACGTATTGACATAACTACTATAATTAATATTAGTATCTAATATGTGTACCTATATATACACGATGCGTTACGGACATGATCACGAGAGTGTGCTTGATGAGTGAGGTACACATATCATACCGACCGAAAGACGAGAAAAATTTAAAAAGCAATTTAACCGCGTTACATTTTTTCCCCTTTAAAAGTATATATGTTAATATCCATTATTATTATTATCCATTGCGTCGAAAATTGTATAAAAAAAATCGTAAAAAATACGACTGACGAGTACTATATAGGTGATAGGTAATATCGTAATATTGTATTACATTAAAAAAAAAAAATTTATGATCTGCCCAAGGCTGAGTACGATAAGGACGGTGCCCGGATAAAAGGGAATTTATTTTTTGAATTACAAAAAAAAAAAACAAAAAAAACCGTTAAAAACGTGCAAAAGTTAAATATTTTTTTATCAATATTATTGCTATAACAATGTGTCGTTCAATGTGGTTTTCCCGTACGCCAATCGATGCGGATTGTAGAAACGTACAGGAATTCGCAATAATGAAAAAAAAAAACAGAAAAACCCGTCAAGATTGTTACCATTTACCCGGTCACCGTCCGTGCGTATTACAATAATATTATATGTGCATTACGAGAACACCTACCTATTATTCATATATGGCGTGCGGGACGACGTCGGCGGCCTCCAGTGCGGAACGGGACGGCGTCCGTGCGCGGCGACGGACTGCGGTGCACGGAATGAACGCCGAACGACGCACACCACGTCGGCGTCGCGCTGGACAGGCGGCCCTCCGGACGTCGCGTACGTGCGTGTATGGCCCGTAAAACATCGCGGACCGGTACGGCGGCGACGATAGCGACGGGCGGTGATGAGTCAACACCCCTACGGGCCCCTTCACACTGCGCCCGCCGACCGCCGGCGGACGCGGCCGCACCGACGAATCGCGTCGGCGGCGCGCACCCCCGCCGCCGGACCCGACGCACGGGCGCCCCCTCCCAGCCCGTTGCCGAACGGCAACCGGCCGCCGCCGGACCGCATACACGCGCGCCTAACCGCCCGGCCGCCAGTCAACCACCGCCGCCCACTCCTGGCCGCGCGACCGGTATAACCGCGGTTACCGTACGCACTGTAGAAAATGTTATTGTATACCACCTACCACCGCCCGTCACCGGTTGGAGCGCGCTCAAAATGGCGCGTACCCGTGTTCTTATTTTGGTTTCCACTGGCCGCAGTGACGACTCGTGTGTAGATCGCCTCCCCCTCTGAAATTGTAACAAATTACTTGTTAACAAGTTGATGTTCATTTAAACATTAACAATAATTGTTTTTATTCACGTTGTAATGCATTTTCAAAATATTATTATCGAAAGTAAAAATTGTTTTCCGTTGTTGAAAACATTATATCAGGTGATAATCGGAGTTTAAAAATATGACTGACTGACTGACTGATTCATCATCTCGCCTAGCCGAAACCGCTGAAGTTATGAGGATGGAATTTGGTCTGTAGTTTTGTTTCATAATGTAGAGGCCCGATAAGAAAGGATTTTGAAAAATTTTGATTTTAAGAGGTTGAAATGGGCAAAAAATAGGCATTTTACGATTATTACGTGTAAATTGTTTATTCGAGTTTCCCGGGTAACAATTTCAATTGTATTTAGTTTACATAATTTAAGTGTTAATTCATTTTGATTGCGCTTCGTTGAATTGGATGTAACAATCTCTTATTTGTCAATAAATAAATACAATTTTTATATAAATAAACAATTTTTAAATTTTTAATTTTATTATTCGTTAATACTCTGAATCTTTCTGGTCTTCCATCACATAAACTTATCCTTAAAATTGGAGCACCTGTAATGTTACTAAGAAATCTTAGTGTAATGAAACTAGATTGCAAGTTAAAGCTCTGCAGAAAAATATAATAGAAACCATAGTTATCATTAGATGTAATCAAGGAGATATAGTTTTCATCCCAAGAATAACGTTAATAAACATTTTATAATAAAAATATTATATATGTTTATATAAAAATTTTAATTTTAAAATCAAACATTTTAAATAATTCAAACTTAAATAGTCGTTTAAAACTTTTTTAATATTTTTTTTTTTTTACATGTTCTAAAAGGTTTTTATAAATACAAATTTTTTAGTTGGAATTCCGGTAATCAAAAATATTGATGAACCATAGGTATATTATACCATACATACCATTTATCATGTAAGGTAACAAGCACATATAACTCAAAGGAAAAAATCTCAACTATGAATCTAGCGAAGCCCAAATTTAAAAATTCATATGTAAGAAAGCTTAAATTGAAATTATAGTCTACAATAAAATTGTTGGAAATGTCAAACTTTATTGATAGGCAATAAATATGTTATTTATTAATAGGTACCTGTATAATGTATAAGTACATATATATATATATATATATATATATGCGTATACCCAGTACCGGATTTAGGGGGGGGGCGAACCGGGGCACTTGCCCCAGGCGCCATTATGATGTAAAAATATTTAAACTTTTCGTCCCGCTTTTGGATGTGAGGTCCCGTTGATGGCTTCTAATTTTTTCTAATTTTTAAATAGAAATTTGGTAGAAATTGACGAATGACCTCTTTTTTTTTTTTGTGCATATTAAATTTAAAAAGGGGCGCTACAATTATTTTTGCCCCGGGTGACAAATTCTCTAGATACGGCACTGCGTATACCTATATATTCAACATTAAAATTTAAAGTACATTTTGATTTTTGATCCTATATATTATTACATTGTTACACGTACCAAGCATTTAATCGACATTAAAGTTTCGGTGTAAACATGGGCGCATCAATATAGTCTGTTACGGTCAAGCAAGGCGTATCGGACCAAATTCAAGACGCACCAAACACAAAAATCGTTTATTTAAGGTTACGTTTAATTTGTTCTTGTTTTTTCCGTGTTTTGTTTTTTTTTTTGGATGGTATTAGCAGACCTTTAAATTTAAATAGTATACTTCTAATTTTATATAATTTCAAATAATTGAATGTTATGTTTTAGTAATGTTTTGAAAACAAAATGATAATACGCTCAGTGTAAACATGGATGTATCAAACGTATACCCGTGGTATAAGCTAGGTCATTGTTTGATTTGGGCATTAGGTACTTATTAGTTATTACCACGATTATTATGAAAAAAAAATATCTCTTAGGTATATAGCATTTGTAATCCATAGTGGATCCAGAAATTTTTTATGGGGAGGGGTCGCATACCCTTGAGTGAATTTGCGAGTACCTACTACCTACCTACCTATTTGTTTAAAATTATGTCTATAAAACATATTGTAAGTACCTATATATTATTGTGTAATTATAGTGTAGGTATATATATTTTTTGGAATTTGGAGATGGCGGCGCACGCTCCCTTGGATTTAGTTTTAACTTTTTAGTATTATAATTTATGTAAATATTACATTTAAAATGAAAATGATTATAAAATAAAGGCAAACTTAACTTTTTTGGGAGAGGTGAGAGGGGGTTGTGCTTTCTTATTTTTTTGACTACCAAACCCAAGATAAGTGACAACCAATCCTTAAGTAGAGTTGGTTGTCGCAAATGCCATATATTTTTAAAATATTTAAAAAATGTATTATGACTAAATAGGTATTAGTGTTTGGTATTATTATATGAAGTTCTCAATATGGTATATTTACTAATTCAACAAACATTATATAAAATAAAAAAAACAACTGTGTTGAAAAAAATTTAAATTGTAAAAACTGTGATAAACTGATAAACATACACGGTCTTCTCTACTATTTAAATTCCGGAATTATTTTACTGATATAATGGTTAAGTACTTACTTGTGAGGCTCACTATTAATTATTGAAAAAAATTAAATGCATAATTTTACATAATTTATCTATTGTAGTTTTCATTTTTTTTTTTTGTAATAAAATTGAGAATGAAGTACCGAAATTGGTAAAAAAAAATTAAATTTTATCAATATTATGTTACAGTAAATACTTGGTGCAAATTTCAAGTTTTTGGCATTTAATTTTTCCTATTTACAGCAATTTCGTGAGTAACGATATATTTTCGTATATTTTTAAACAAATTTTGGTAGATACATATGTACCATTATAATTTATAATACCTCGTATATAATAAATTACTAATACTATTAAAATCTTATTAATTCATA
>JAIPRL010005826.1:0-30181 GCA_025469235.1 Pemphigus obesinymphae
ATTTGCAAAAGTAATTATTTTAATGAGGTGTTGTACTCAATAAAAGTTAAACTTACAAGGTGTCACCCTCAATCGGAGTTTCAAACTTAAGATTCCGCACTCAAAAGGTGTTGAACTTACAAATAGTTTCATGTAAAAGGAGTTGCACCCGATAGGTGTTGCACTTAAGCTAGTTATCAATAATTTATTATTAATCGAGCGGTGGCGATAATATATTGCAATATAAATGCAGTCGCACAGCAGGTACAAAGTCCAAACAACTGATTATATTTGCCGTCGATAGTAATTAATAATAATATACCTAAGTAATATGATAATTAAAAATATTAAAAATTCAAAATATTACCGGTGCAATGTAAAATCTTCAAAAAACGAATAACGCACTTTGTATAAGAATATTTTATAAAAATATTGACACTAATTTTTAGAAAAACGGTTCATGTAAACACATTTAAATAAATAAAATAGACGGAAAAATAGAGCAAAATAAAATTATTATATTATAATTTTGAATTTATGGTAATACTGCAACTTGTTAATGTTTGCTTCAAGAATAAGAATTTTGCTCGATTCCTGGTCTATTTGTGTATAAGTCTATGATTTTAATATTCTAGTGCTATGTAGAAAAAAAAAAGTCGTCGACTTTTTTTTTTCTAACTATTATTACGAAAATATTTCTATACTTCTTCAAAAAGCATAAATAAGCAAAAATTCGGTGCAATTATATTTTATGGCGGTGCATTAGACTATTAGAGCATTGGCTGGGCCACTTTTAAATTAGTTGTGGTGCCATTGTACACCCTGCCCCAAATGACGCCCCTGGTTATAATAAGTATTTTAGGGGAGTGGGTAGTTTAATGTTTTGGTAATATTTTTTTCACATAATATGTTTTTTTTTTTATTAAAAAAATAAATAAAAAAAATGCCAATGAAAATCAAATATATATAGATGATGGACATACTATATATATATATATATATATATATATATATGCAGTTTTTTCAAATATATGTATATTATGCAAATTATAAGTAAGCCTTCTAAAGTTCAAGAAACCGAATTTTTGAAGTTTTTTTTAGGAATATTTTTCACTGATTATGTATAGGTATTTTGCCTCAAAGGTCCAAAGATTACGGCTAACCTGGACGGTTGTACATTTTGATTATGTTAAATATGCATTTTAATCTTTTTAATTGAATGTGGGCATTCAATTTATTCGATTTATAATGTAGGTACGTCAGAAAACACTAAACGTCTGATCTGTAGTAAACATATTATTATAAGACTGACTTTTTTTAATGTAAACTAAATATTTTATTGTAAAGTTTTGTATAATTTTGTACGAAAACTTACTGTTTAAGTCAATGTAATGGTTCCTAAGTGTATTATTTATATAACAACGCAATACGTTATAAAAATACATGTCAACAAACTTTGTAGTAATACGAAACTAACAAAAAAATAATTCTGAATTCAAAGTTTATATCAAACAGTCTATTAATATTTTTTCACAAATTAAAGTATCAAGTATGAAGTAAGTAAAATTTAATGTTAGAGAAGTTGCGAGTTTCACTATATATGTATAGTAGATATATCTTTTTAAGAAAAGGATAGAATTTCCATCAAAATTGCTTAATATAGTATACGACAAAATTGATACATTTATATGACGAAAAACGTAATCTTCAAAAAGAATCAAAAAACAGGAATTGGAAAGAGATTACTGTATTTGCCACCACACGAGATAGTTTTGCAAGGTTTATTTTTTGTTTTATATACATAAATAAACTTTCTGGAGTAATTTAAAATTATGATGATTTACTTACCGCATTTACAAAACCTTGAAAAAATAGAACATGAATAAAATTATTAGGTATCACGTCAATTGTTAGCCGAAAATTATTCATTGTAAAACCACTAGCTCCCTCGCTACGCTCAGAATCTAAAATTTTAAATAAAAATTAAAACAAACACTGCGTTCCTTGCGTTCCTTGATAAATAAATTAAGGGGTACGCTGTTAAACATGAAAAAAATGAAGAGTAGCTCCGTCCCCCTGCGTCCCTCCACAAATCCACCACTGATAATAATGATCTAATGATGAAAATATCGACATCTGTACTATATGTCCGCATGTACATATTTTGACGTTTTATTTGTATTAGTTTGATCATTATATATAATATATAGTAGATACCCATCAATAATAATATATAGGTAAGCGTGTAATATATAATTGTCTCGGGAAAACAATGGCCCAAAGTAATATCAATTCAGAATTCAATAAAAACATGTAATAGGTACCTACCTACCTAGATAGTGGTTATTGGCAGGGCCGTTCCGAAGAAACATTTTTTTTTTTTTTTTTGTAAGGGGAGGGCTGAAAATGTATGAAAAAAAATTATATCTTCAAAACATAAAATGGGCGCATAAAAAAAAAAAAAAAAGGTAATCAACTTTTTTCCCACATTTCCGCCTCATCCTAATAATTTATAGTAATTCCAAAATACTTCATAAACGTGAGTGAAAAAGCAAAAAAAAAAAAAAAAGGTATCGACTTTTTCTACTATTTGTGCCGACTGAACTCTTAAATTTGCCAACTGAACTTAATTTTGGTCCTCCTCCCTCGGGACGGCCCTGGTTATTGTTGGTTATCAGATTATATATAACTTAGGCACATAAATATGTAGGGAATTGTAGAAAAATGAAACATTTTTTTCGTCTCCCGTAAAATTTTAGAGATTTGCGTCAGTACCATTTTTAATTCTCTTGCAATCACGACATTTGTATAACACACTGCGTAAAGTGAATAAATCAAGTAATTGCCTATGCACAGCCCCTTAATCAATGACCGCTCCCAATCCGTAAACGTTTAATTCGTTTTAATTGTTTATTAATAATAATTTTACTATTTATTTATTTTATTATTATTATATTTTACTCGGTTGTCAATAGTGGGTTTGTTTTTTCCTTGGGTAGGTCTATAATATAATATTTATTTCTTTTAACGAGAATTCAAATTGATTTTTTTTTTTTTTTTTGAGGGGATGTTTAGATTATATAGGGTATAATGATATATAGGCACTGCGGAACATATTGTGCTATATGTGTATTATATATGTATATCTATAATCTATTTATAATATCCTAAAATTAAATCAATGCATCCAATGCGACTATAATAATTTGTTTTTTCCTATAAGTACCTACCCATACGTTCTATCCGCGGATAAAAATTCAAAAAATTCAATAAAAAATTGGCGATAGGTACTTTTTTTTTCACTTATATACGGCGATTTGTATACACTGTGTATTTTACCTAGGTACTGTATAATCGTACTATGGAAATTGACAATAATTAATCATCATTTGACCCAAAATGTGACGTACAACAGAATTTTGACATGATCAATTGACTGTAACGGGTAATTAGTAATACGCGCACGTCTCCAGCGAAAATTCTTATATAGAGTAGGTATATATATATTCAATGTGCAAGTAACTAATGATTAATTAATATCGAATAATATTGCACTAATCGTAGCTTTTAGTTTGACACCTGGTAATCTCCGGACCGGCAACAACGCACGAGATGAGCTAAATGAATGCACCGCCTGTCGATAAAACTCGCATGCACAAAACCCACGCACGATATATATATATATCCGATAATAATTAATATACAGCGGACACCCTCGGTCGCCGAAATTTCGTCCGCTGTTCGGATGGGGCAAACGTTTGAAATTCACAAAGGTTTAACGTGTAAAATGAAAACATTTGCAAAACCATCAATACCTAGTTGAATTTTTTCCAAAGAACAAATGCAAATTTTCTGGACGAGGTTTTTTTTCACTTTTTAGTTAGGAAATCTTGTAACTCTGTTACTAGGTGGGTACTAAAAACTATATAGTATATCTGTAGTTCGTGGATCTCATTATATCCTCACATTAGTTTTATAATATTTAGATGTCATTTAGATATAGGTATATTATTGTTTTTGGGAAATTTACAATCATGATGTAGGTACCAACGGTAAGACGAGTACTCGAGGACATGAGGTAGTAAACTATCGATATATTCGTGTCGATCTATATATTATTAATTGTGTCTACCAAATACTTCAAATATATTCAAGTGATGGGTAGGTACTGTCTGTTCCATGTGAATACAAAATTTAGCTATTTTAGCAGTTAAAGGGTGTTTTCTAATTTTGTTATTGTTACTTTGACAATTTATTAACTTTTAACTAAGTTAAGTTACTTAAGTTCCTATCAAAATTAAATTTTAACTAATAAGAAATGATATTAGTCACTTAACTTAACTTAATAGTAACTTAACGAGTTAAAACAAATTCGTTAACTTATTCAAACTTAATTTTGTCTATTCTCTCGCTATAATCTATATAATATCAGACTTGGGTAGTATTCTGAGTACAGTATTCGGAATCCTGTACTCAGAATACTTTTTAAGTATTCCGAAAAGTTTTTAAATACTTTTTTTGAAAGCGTTTTATACAGTATTTTGAATACTTTTTTTTAGATTCAATCACATTTTTAGAAGTAATTTCATTCTTTTGTTTTCAACTATATTTAGTGGAACAGTAATGTTATTTTCCAGTTTTAAATATGTTGGTAAAATATCGTATGGTGTACCTACCAATAGAAAGTTTGACAAATATTAGAGAGTCTAATAAAGTTCTTTAATAAAATACTAGTTGAAGGAAAATTCCTGAAATGTGAAGGAAGTGTAAGATGTGATACCAATTTTTAAGTGTAAAGGAGATGTACAGGAATGTAGAAATTATAGAGGGATAAAACTTATGAGTCACAGTATGAAGATAATAGATAAGAGAGTAAGAAGTGAGACATTTGTTAGAAGAAATCAATTTGGGTTTAGGCCTGTGAGGTCAACAATGAAGCCAATATTTTGCATAAGACAGTTAATAAAGAAATACTCAGATAAAAATAGAAAGTTGTGTATGGTATTATTAAATGATCTAGAAAAGGTGTATGATAGGGTTCCTAAAGAGATTTTTAAATGGGTATTAATGAAGAAAGTGTTACCAAATATGTACGTGAATGTAATTAAGGCAAGTATAAGAATAAAGAGTTTATGTGGAGAAACTTACAGTCAGAGTGCACCAGGGTTCAGCTTTAAGTTATTTATTTCCCCGGGTAATGGATGAAATAACAAAGGATATACAGGGTAAGGTATTAAGGTTCACGTGTCTTGCAAATGATATAGTGTTGGTTGGAGTCTTGAGGAAGTGAACGATTAAGTGTAGGTGGATGAAGTGAAGAAAAACGTCAAGTATTTTGTGTGATAGGAGAATCCCAATTAGGTTGAAAGGTAAAATTTAAAAGACAGTAGTGAGGACTTCAATGATGTACAGATTGGAATATTGGGCCGTGGATAGGAAGATAAAACAGAAAATGAGTGTGGCAAAGTGAGAATGTTAAGATAGATGAGTGAAGCAATTAGAGAGGATAAAATAAGAAGTTAATATATAAGGGGTTCTATAAATGAAGAAGAATAGATTGAGATGGTTATGGCATGTTTTGAGAAGGAGAGAAACAGAGACAGTAAGAGTAGTAAAGGGAATATATGAAGGACGGAAAGAAAGAGGAAAATAAAAACAGGTGGGGGTGTAATAGACGATGCAGGAGATGAAACTCTGTGGAAATCAAGGACTAGAGTAGTCGACCCCATATAGTTGGGAGAGAGAACTAGGGAAAATAAAAAGTAATAAATATGCCTACATTTGAAAATCCCTTAAAAATTTAAAAAAATAAAAAATGATACATAACTCAAGTCTTCTTTATAAGTATAAGTACAATTTATTTCACTATTATGTTTTAAAACATCTAAAATAAATAACTAAATTACTATACGTTTATAAACTTCTAATATTACCACTTACTAGTGAGTTAACTCAATGTATACAATTTTTTCATGTAATCAGTAGTTAATTTTAAATTATGTAATAACAATTCAAAAAACATTATGCAGTATTAAAAAACTTTACATTGCAAATTTGAACAATTAATTACAATTGAATTTGATTTTTTTTTTGGTACAATTACATAATGTTTGTAAAAAACATTCAATAATTTTGATATTCATTTGAGACAAATATTTACAAAAATAAAAAAAGCACATGTAAATACATAATGATTTCTGTAAAAACAAAAGATTCTTTTAAATCTAAATTAATTTTTAAAATATCTAACTTAAATTGGCAATGCAATCATCAATTATATATTAACTTCAAAAACATTACTTATATAAGTACTTCAGTTACTTCATACAATAGTTAATTCAATTATTATTGTCAGCTATATTAACAAATATTTAACAATTTATTGAAAAAAAATAAATAAGTCTAGAGAGTATTGGCAATTTAGAACATTTATAATTTATAAAAAGTTATGTATAATCATAACATAATACTAATCATCATTAAAGTATGATACTTCGACAACATCGCCACCAACATTTAAAAGACATTGCCCCTAAAAATAAAAGTGATAAATAAAAATTAAATATAACAAGGTAATTACACTACTATCACAATTATTCACTACCCCAAAATATAAATTATCATACTTATATACCTATAATGTTATTATTATAAAATTATAATATCATCATGATAATGTTATATCAGAGCAGTTGAATATTGTGGTAGTAATAGCAACTAGCAACCCTATAATAAATAAAGAATAAAAATATTTGAAGAAAAAAATAAAGATTGATAATAATTTAACTAAAAATAAATAATATTAGTTCATATACAACTCACTTGATTTTTATGAGGATTATTAAGCAAAATACATTCATTCATAAAATATGCTACCATTGCATTTCCACCAAGAGCTGTTACATGTGCACGTACTATTGCCATTACCTCGGCAACAAAACAATGAACAAAGCCACTTAGACCACCACTCTATAATTATAAATATATAATTAATTGTTTAAAAATACTATAATTCAATTTGATATATTTTTACCTCTCTAATACACGTGCTTTCACGTATGAAAAAGAAATTTAAATTGCCTAAATATCGTTCAATCTTGGCACCAGGTATATATGTCATTGGCGTTATATCTACACCATATCTATCTTTAGGAGCAGCCTGCAATAATATATATATTTACATATTTGATGGTTCAATATAAAGCAAGGTAAAAAAAGTAAAATATATTCAGTATACATGCAAAATGTAAAATTTACTTTAAAATATATTCAAATATTCAACTGAGATTTATAACTAACTGTTAATTGGGAGTAAATGTAGAATAAAATTAAAATTATCAATGATTTGTAATCCACTAAAGTATTTTAAAATCTATATCATTTATATTATTTTTTCAGCTGGAATAAATGTAGCCTAAAATGATAATCTATTGTTATATAGTTTAATTATATTATTATGAAACAGAAGTTTTAAGTACAACTTAAATGAATAAATCACAATTTGAGCTGTGATATATGCATACTAATGAAAAAAAAAAAATTCACAAAAAGTTCACAAAAAATATTTTACATATGAAATAGAATTTTAATAAGTAATGGTTAAAATGTTAATACCTAATTTAATCTCATAAAAAAAATTAATAAAAATATTAGTTTAAAATAAATGTAACTTATAAAATACATTTTAAATTTTAATTACAAATTATTTTATGGTCGTTAAAAAGTAAATTACAAAAAAATAATTGAAAATAATTATATCTTGAATATTTAAATGAAAATTAAATTTCATGTTAAATGTAAACGTTTTTTAGAGAAATAAATAAAACCAAGCTAACCCAAACTTTAATCTTCATACTTAACTTCTAATTTAACTTACATGTGTAGAAAGCCTATTTGGTCGAGGTGCTCGCTCAAATTTCCTTACTTTTTTTTCTCCACTTATTGAAATATCTTCTTCTAACTTAAAAATTAGTTCTTCTACACAAACACAAAACACAAAAATTAAATTCTAGTCTTTACTTTTTTTAATTCAATAAGACCATAAGTGAACCACTGTTGACTTTAACATTACAGTCTCAAAGAATAACAAATATTAAACATATAACAAATAAAAAATTACAAATATACCAGTTTTTTGTTCAAAATCTTTTAAAGGTAATTGTCTACGTCTCAAAATTTGTTTTGCAGTTGTTTTATCAGATTCACCTAGACCTAATGCCATACCTAAAATGAAAATTAAATAAATATTAACTATATTAATTATTGGTTAATAAAAACACAGATAACTAACCAACAATTGATATCTGAAGTTCATCTGGTTCTGGAATATCAATCTTAAATGACAATTTTCCTAGTCCACATGGTGTCATTCTTCTTAGTTTAAAAAATAATCCCTAAAAGATATAAATATACAGATACCTATTGGTTTTGAATACGAAAATATGATTTACTTGTAACATCCGTTGAAGTTGTTTGTCAAAGTTACCATTAGTGTAATGTGCTTTAGATCGCCAAACTTGAGTGAACATTTGAAGGTTACATACTGGTTCCATAGGAAAGACTTCTGAACCAGTACCAGGAAGAACATCAGTATTAGATAGTAAAAATGATACTGGTGGAGTTGGTTCTAACAACTGAGTAACTACATCTAAATCTTCTGCATCATCCATCTAATGAAAATTAATTGTATGAAATTATTTATATTCTTCTAAATAAAATTTATCTTCTTTAAATTTTAAAAAGAATAATATACTTCTAAAATACACGTGTCTCTATTTCCATAACTCAAGTTTATATCAGGTAAATTTTTTCCAGAATTATTATTAGAACAAATATTTTCAGATTCTTCTTCCTGTATAATAAATCAAAAATAATTAATTGCATTTCATTGTACATAATACTATTTATAACCAATTATAGTATCTATATAAATATTACTTTTTGAACAAGATGATAGTGTTGCCTATTACTAATTACAGCATCATTAAGTAACTTTTGAGCACGTAACACTTGTTGTTGATCTGGATGAGCCCAAGATTTACCAGCTTTTACTAATGGTAATGGTGGTTCAGGCAAGCAAGTAATATACATAGCAGTCCCAGTAGCATGTAAAGAAACCACTCGTTCACCAAGGCAAACTTGAATCTAAACAAATTAAAAATTATCAACTCACTAAAAATATTATGACTTTACTTTAAATATTATGAATTTACTTTAAGTCCAAAAATAGCATTCATTCCTTTCACCCGTAATTTATTCAATAACTGACTATGTAATTCATACTCAAGAAATGGTAAACCGTCTGATATTTCTTTAGCATTCATCTCTCCCTTAAGTTCACGTTTAGTACGGCAAACAAAAGTCTGTAATAGAGTTCCGGTACCTCTAATATTTAATCTTTCCATAGGTTCCAATGAAGATAAAAGTATATGTGGCACTTTAAATCGTCTACATGTGTAAAAATTGAAAATATTATATTATTATTTTATAATACAATAAAATATTGTTAAATAATTAATACAATTTTAAAAACATATTTATGTAATATGTTTCTTACTTGCAAATAGAACAATATTTCATATTCATAGAAAATGGTACACTATGTTCATTGTATGGTATGTGACAAATAGTACATGGCGAAGAATCCAATTTTTCATGACTACTACTTATGGAGTGTTTATGAGTTCTACTATTACATGTCTAAAAACAAATTTTATGGTTTTAATTCTTAGCATAGTATTCTGTTTTTTTTTCTTTTTTGTTTTATCTATATATACACTTTATTGGGTAGAAGGCGTTAAGTAAGAGTTTTCGGGTGTAGAGCTTTTTGATAGATAGTAAATTTGTTCTAGTTGATACTTTATACAAGTCATTTTTTGATTTTCCTAATAGTTTTCATATGTGTAATGAAAAATCTCAATGAAAAATTTTTATAAATTGGAAAATTATAATTCCAGAAATTTTAAATGTACACTAATTAATAATTATATATTAAAGCACTATATTGACGTAAGTTAAAATATCAAAACTCGGTGACTACATTTCAATCATTTGTATACAATTTTGAAATTTTATTTGTTTTCTGTACTTCAATGTTATTAAAAATATGTTGATAATTCTTTGTTATAAGTTATAACACATTTTAATCATTATAAATAGAAGAACTGAATTAAACAGTTCTAGATCTATTTAGTAAATAAATATGTTAATATAATATTTTGAATGACATACCTAACAATTTTTACCAATATTTTGCAGGTTATTTCTCTCGCAAATATTTTTACAATATGTTACAAATAATTTTGAGTGACTCATTCAGATTTTTTCGATTGCTTTACAGGCAATCTAACTCTGCATTATGATTATGATTAACATTAAATTTATAGATGCAAGATTTCGATTATATTTTTCAATTCATAACATTAAAAATTTTAAAAATAGTTTTAAAATCAAAATTATAAGTCTCAATAAATTTCAAAATGTTGATTTTAATATATGCAGTATATTTTAGAGGTAAATATTTATAAACTCACATATGTACTAGAAGTTGAAGGTTCTGGTATATCTGTAAGAGGTGCACTGGGATAGATTCCAGAAAAATATCCAGCTGGATTTACTGATGGCATAAGGTTTACAACAGCAGCTGTTCCCGTTGCACTTAACACACAAACATCATCACTGTAAAATATATTATATAAATTTAATTCATTTTTTATTTTAGTCATATAAAAAAAATTATACTAGTTCAATATGTGGTCTACCATACTAACATTTATATTAACAACAATATTTTTCACACATTTTTTTTTTTTGGTCCAATATAATATTTATTATTTATCTAAATAATACTTTATTTTATATTTGTCTATATTATATAAAATTCCTTATTTATTGTTCATTATTATATTATGTTTCCAAATAATTTAAGGGACCTAGCACATTTACCAAAGGCCATAACATCTTTATACTAATTTATATTTTAACATTTACTTAACTTTATTTTATTTCATATTGTATTATTAATTTATCCATGTAAGTATACAATGTATATACAACATTAAACACAATATTGTAAATAATCAAGTAATATAAAATAATAAATAAGTACTAGGCATCTAACAAATTATTCTTTTAATTGTTTTTTTTTTAATCATATTATATAATAACTATTATTATACAGAATGCAGCAGTGGGTAGAATTTAAGAGTGTTTCTATTGTGTGGTGCAAAATGAGGGAAATTGATTGGTCACTCGTTTATACATTCACTCATTTATACCATGGATATAAAGTTTGAATAACCATAACACACATATATACAAATATTAACCGTTATAGCCTATATTGAAACCAAGTTGACCAAACTAAAGACCAAGTCAACAAGATAATTACCATGTTACACAAATTTTGATAAGAATTCAATATTCCACCCACGGATAATGTTCCTTCTTAAAATTTAAACTTACGACTGTCATTTAAAAATACCATACCAAGAATTATGGTTTCGATATAGTTATGGACAGTGACCACACAGCATGAACTTCAATGGCCATTTTAAGAAAAATTGTTTTAAACTTTTCATTTTATATGAATGTGTAATAATGATAATGATATAGCCTGATTTAATCATTTAAATTTTAAACAATGCATATTTTTAAATTTTAAATTTAACTTGTACTTGCATTAAATTTTATCTTTTTAATCAATTAAAATATGTTTTGTTTCATTCTACTTTTTTAATATTAATTATATTTCTATATTTTCACAAACTTAGATCAAAATATGTCAACATCCACTGCCACACCTATATTATAGTTTTTAAATCCATGGTAAAAATTATACTTAGAATCATAGAAAAAATACAATATATATCATACTGAACTAACAAAACAAGAAACAATCAATTGTAAAATAACAAGTACAACAAAGTAAAATGACTTCCAGTAAATATACTTCAAAGTACTAATTTAATTAAATAGTATTACAGTATTACAGAACAGCCAGCAAAATTACTTTAAACCGAGTATTAACAATAACGAATGCAAACTAATTATGTGTATGAACATTAATATAAATTAATTTAATATATAAAAAATTTATTTTTTCTTTTATTTACGGTTTTGTTTTAATTGTTAAAATATTTGAAATTGTATTCTATTCTAATCTAACCTTATTTTATGTGGTTGAGTTTTAAACTTGATTCTACATTTTAATATTTAGAAAATTAATTAATGAGATACTGTTGTAGTACTAAGTTTTTTGATTTTTAATACTTATACAAATATACTAATTACAATGGTTAAGTAATTAAAAATATAACATTTAATATCAAACATTATAAATTATTTCTAAGGTTAATGTTGAATTTGAAAATGTTAAGTACTTTTGTGGCATCTGTGAAATATGCCAATGTTACTTTAATTTAATTTTTAATCATTAACTATTGTTAATTTAATTCTTAACTGATAATATACTTTTCATAACATGCAGTCTGCTATACTGCTACACTTTAAACTTTATTAATCCTTAAGGTTAATAATTTAAAAAAATATTTTATAGTTGATATTCATAATGTTTTATTTAAAATGTGATATGAGATACCTACTGCACATTACTAGTTAAGCATTACATTTGCTCCATTATTTATTTTATTTTTTATTTTAATCTGTTTACTTAGTATTAAAAATTTTATATTAAGGTGATACAATATGAGGGTGTTACTGTCTCTTCAAACTATTCAAACTGTCTACAAGTCTAGACAATCAGTAATAATAGTAACAGTAATAGTAGACTAATGATAGACTAACAGTCTATTCAAACGACAATATAGGGAATTAATAGTCAGCATTCTTATTATAGCTTTATTATTTCTAATATTAGAGTAAATTGACATACTACAATATTTATAAATAAGATCATTCTAGATGAGATCTATACTAGGCCATAGTTTTTTGAAGAGAAATATATATATATATATATTTCTATCATTGAAAATAATTTAAAAAAAATTATCTTTTCAAAATTAAAAAATTGGAAAATAAGGTTGTAGATAATTATCTTATCAATAAATTTGATATTAAATAAATTTACTTTAATATTATAAATGACAAAGCTGTAATAAGAATATGTAGCTGTTGAGTCCTCTCAATGATACATTTTAATAAATTAATAATTGAAGAATTACATTTTTTTTTTTAAATTAATAATTATAATGTTCTATTGTATACAATCTATACCATATTGCAGTATTTTCTGAATATCCCAAAATGACATTACAAGACAATGCTCTTGCATGGGATCTCATTTCAAGTCTTAATTCACTCCACCATGCATCTCTACTTTCTGGTTCTTCCATATTTGACATACGTTCAAGTAGTTTAACTGACTTAGCATTTACCATACCACCTAAACATTTATTAAATATGACTTAGCTATTTATTTAACATTAAAAAAAATATATTAACCTAAATGTACAATAAAACCAGGAGGATATTTGGTCATTGTAAGAAATGGATATTCCATTGCATCCAATGTATCTTTACTCAAAATTGATCGATGAAACATATTGTGTCCGTGTACCCGGTGAGAACTAACAGTTGAGCTTCCACTTCCCGTCAAACTATTCCCTAAAAAAATGTACTTATTATAAAATGTAAATTATATTAAATATATTAAAAGTGTAAAACATTAAAAAATAAAAACTATATACCTAAAATGTTTGAAATTAATTAATTAACATTAACTGTATACTATTTAAATTGACTATCTAAGGCATACATAATTATATTTTATAAATTATAGTTTTATTAAATATTATAAATCATAATTTTTCATTTGTAAATCAAAATATAACATAAGATAAAACCATTTTATTATACTTATTAGATTCCATGAGACAGTGTGTTTTGTGTACATGACAAATGTATGAGTATACAGTACTATAAACACAAGTATAAACAATGCATTTTTCTGGTAGAAAGTGTTCCAAATATTTAATCATTATATAGACCCTCTCTTTTAAATTAGATATAATCTACATCAAAAAAATAATTTGTACAAATTTCTAGTGGTTATAGGAAAATTTTATGTTGTATGAGTACGATGAATATAATTTCATGTTAATTAAAATTTTATCTAGATATAGGTATAATTTATGTCCAAAACATATCTAGACAATATATGTAAACACATATTAATAATTCAATTAGGTATTAAAAAAACAAACAATGAACCTAGATATATTATATTACCTTTTGGTGCACTATTGATTTCGGAGTCTGATGACCTTCGATGCATTGGAAGGTGTGTGACTTTGCCAGGTGACTCGACTGTTTCAACGTTCCTGTCATCACAGTTAAAAGCATGCGAAGAACACTCGGATGCAGTTATATTATCAGAGAAAACAGGACAAACATTTTCTTCGAGTTTTATTAAACTGGGTTCATTGTTAATTCTACATTCTACATCAGTATTAGAAACCATTGGCAAAGGCGGTGTGTTGTGTAAAATTGTACTCTGTGAATTACTAAAACTACTAGAGTTATAAGGTGACACGCTTCTGGATGCACAAATATCTGTTAAACGACTATCAAAACTTGATTTAATGTTACTTAAATAGACAATTTTGGAAATGGGAGGTGTATGTGGTCTATTTGTGGACACTATTCTTGATAATGGAGGAGTATGTGGCTCTTGATATAAAGATTCTGAGTTTGTGCTTATAATATCAACTGAATCTGAATCTACAGAATCTGATGAGTCTGAATAATATGTTGGATTTTCAGATACACTAGGAGATAAATCTCGTATATTAAGTTTTGATAAATCAAACCCTATGGCCATATCTGATTCTGCTGTTGAATCAGAAGCCGAATTCAATGAACTAGAAGAAGGTAAAACTATATTAGGTACAACTTTTTCACTTTCTTCTGACCCTTGATTATGATGATGAAACAGATATTCTAAAGATAACTTAGAACAATTTGTATCAATACTACGTTGTCTAATTAACTGTCTTATTGAATTGGGAACTTGTGATTCATCAGATTCTGAAGGAAAGTCAAATGAAGAATTAAAATCCAGAGTAGTTTGTGCCAAGAATGCCAAAGCTGAATTACAAGTATTATAATGTCTATCATGATCAGATGATGAACTAACAGATTCAATAGATGTGGAGTGCATGTTTTTTTTTTTTTTTTGTTTTTGATTTGAATTTTGGAAAGTAATAGCTTTTAAAAATTTATTTTGTCTTTTAAACTTTGAGGCACGCCTGTCTTCTTGATCAAACAAGCTTTTCATACTGGATAACTCCGCAAAATCAACTGTATTCGATTTTAGAAGATGGGGATACACTTCACGGATGGGATATGATTTTTTATTTTTGTTAATAAATGAACTAGCATGGTTATTATTCTCAGTTTGTACAAATGAGTTAGGAAAATCAAAACTTCAAACAGTTAAAACAAATATCATAATTAATATTTTTTTTTAATTATTTACTTACTTAAATACAATTAAAATAAAATAATACTACTTTTTATATTCTTATTATACTACACATCAATAGAAATATATTTTTCTAATATTCCGACCAAAATTAAAAATTATTAAACCCATGGAGTAGGTTTAGACTCTTGTTTCTTTTATTTTTATAATTAGATAACATTTTATATTTATGTAATGGATGTACTTCACTTATCGGATATGATACTCTTGGTGAATGTATTGCATTCGAAAAAAACGATTCTGAGTGCAGCTTCTTGTACTATACATAACTATTAATATTAATGATGTTATTCAGTATGTTTAACATTATATTAAATGAAAAGAGTAATCTTAGAAAAAATGTATTTAGTGTGACTTTCTATACATTTTAAAATATATTTATTTAGAATAGTTTAATTTAATATAAATAAATAACTATTACTATCAAATATACATTTAGTATATTTTATTTAAAGTTTAGTTCCTATTTTGGTTTTTGAAAACTAGGTAACAAGATATTGTAAGAACTCGTTGATTTAATTGTTGTTTATTAAAATCATCTATACAATGGTAACATAATTAAACAATCACATGTCATAGTTAAATAAAATTAAAATAATAATCATACAATATCAAATAATATTTGGTAAATTTAGAAATTGGCGAATACTATAATTTGTATAAATATATATTTTATAGGTATATACTATACATTGATAGGTACTTTGAAGAAACATTTTATATTAAATAGAATCTCCATGATTGGAGATAACAATATTCCTTTAATGTATCAACATTCGACAAACTATATAAAAAGAAATATAGTACGATATATATATATATATACCTATATAAATATAATTACCTGTGGTTTAAAATTACTTAATACTTATAACACACTAAACTGAATTTCCTATTAGATGTTTGACTAAAATCAAATGGCGTTTATAAAACATTAAGGAACAATATAAATATATACATATACCTAATCATAAAAATTGTATGTCATCGATAAAATGAATACAACAAACTATTACTTTTTGGTGCAATAGTAACAGATACATAACAATCTTATAATTGAATATATATCTAAAACTGGAAACCAAATATGCTTGTAAAAATTGGAGCACTCCTTCTGGTAGAAAAATTGTTTAGAGAAAAATGAAAAATAAACATCATTGTGCCACTAGCTCCCTCGTTATGCTCAAAATCTAAAATACTTTTTTCTGGTAGATTTTTTAAATTAAATTACAGTTATATACAACAATGTATTGAATATAAATTTCAGGTCTTAAAACCCAAAATTACCCCTTTTAGGATTTAAAAACCTCAAAATTTAAAATGTCTATAAATATCTCAATACTGGAAATATTTTTTTAGAAATTTAATCAACGTGAAATAGCACTATTATACATATCATTTGATATGTGTACATTTTAAGATTTTAAACTCATTATTTTCAAAATTACAAAGAAATGAAAAATTTTGATTTGCTGTTTCTTTGTAATTTTTCATCTCTCTAAAGTACCAACTAGATGTAATTTGCTACCAGAAACCAGGTAAGCTTGTAAAGATTGGAGTACTCCTCTGGTAGAAAAATTGTTTACAGAAAAATACAAAATAAAAATAAACATCATTATAAAACCACTAGTTCCATCGCTATGCTCAGAATCTAAAACAATTGTTTCAACAAAAGGTTATTATTTTATAATTTTTTATTTTAAACATATATTCAACTGAAATGTAGAAGCTATTCTATGAAAATTAACCAGCACCATTATTTATTGATTTTACATTCGACACAGGTAATGCCCAGATATAACAATAGAACAAATATATACCTATACTTGCTGTCTTAAAGAGAAAGGCAGTAGAGACCAATTTTGAAAAACTTTCTATAAAATGGCTATAAATGGCTAATTTTGCATCTTTTTTTAACCAAGGTAAAAACAAAACACCCATTAGAAATGCCCTTTAGTGATTTTAAAATATAGTATTGACTAAATAACATGCATGTACTAAGGAACAACAAAGTATGTTATATATACTAAATAATAAAGGAGTATATCCAATGGAGATAGGTACTACATATTTTCTTAATAAACTTAGTATATTTCTTAGCAGTTACACGTTATATACAATTGTAATAAAGAAAAATGCAGTATTTCCTATAAAATAACTAATTAAGGGTATGAAAAATACTATCTGAAAAATAATTGGATGCCTATTTCTTATAATAATGGCAAAAAAGTGAAAAAAATATAATAATTTAAAAACAAGAAACAAAGAAATCCAAAAATTTGTTCTCTCAAAAAAATTTGATTTTTTGTTGATAATTTATACAAACTTAAAATTAATATACATAATATACATATATAAATAATATATATATAATCAAAAATTAAAACTAAAGATGTATTCATTAGCCAGACACATCATACGGTAGATTGGGATGATTCCAACCATAGTGTATAGAATGATACAGAATGACAAAAGGAGCATGGAATCACAAGGAATGAGAAGAAACTCTGAAGTTCACTTGAGAAAAGAGGTTTGGTATATTAATAGAACTATCAATAAGTTTGCTCAAAAACGTTAGATTAGTACACTCTATTCTACCTGTTAATGTGTTTAGCGTAAGGTATAAGTAAGTTAAAGTAGTCATGTTAGAGATCTTGAATTTCAGCTGAATGTGTTTAAAATATAAATAATAAAATAACCCATTGTTGAAACAATTATAATTTGTAATGCATTTTTTTCAAGTTCATGTGCAACTATACTAGATGCAATATCCAGGTACCAAATGCTTAATAATATTAAATATGATAAAAATATTTATTATCATATTTATATGGTGAATTTATAAATGTATTAACTTGTCTAAGGTGGGCCTTTAACAACCCAATATCATTTTCTACATACCATATTTTATAATGCATAATAATAACAGATTATCTTTTACATTTAATCATACAAGACTATTGCCTAACAGTAATCTTCTTCTTGCTCGATATTCATTTACTAAAAAATATTATTAAAAATAAAAAAGTTTTAAAACTTAACTTAATCATATTTGATAATCTAAAAATTAATAGATAGATACTAAATATTTTTCATTGCCTTTATCATATTATAATAAATTATATATATTATATATTCATATATTTTTCTAAAATATATATACCTATTTTTTAAAATATAAATATTAGGATATGAATTAAAATATAAAAAGTACATAAAATATCTATTCAAAATTGTTTTATGTAATATATATATTTATATATAAAAAAAATACTATAGAAGAAACTATATAACTTCTTTTTTAAAATATATTTACAAATAATATTTACTCACTCGTCAATTGCTGGCTGTACATTTATATTTACTGATGGTAATGTCAAATGTCGTACCAATGTAACTGCAGTTCCAATACCACGAACAACAATCCCAGATTCACCTTCTAAATCAAAATATTGATTATAGCTAAAACAAAACAAAAAAAAAACAAAATTTATTGATTTTTGTGGGATGTACACCACAATTTTATAAAATATTTTTATTATAGGTAGAACTATAGTCATTAAAAAATAGAAGTTATATAAATTACGCATGATAGATAGATGACTCATGGATGTAAAGTAAAAGGTCATAGAGTAATGTAAAATGTTTGTAATTATAACCTCATAACTAATGACCAAAAATAAGAAAAAAATTTAAAGGTTACTTTATTTGAGTCATGTAGGTATCCAACTCAAATAAACTTGAATTTATTTTATCATACATTTCCATAATATAATGAAAAATTGCAATCAAAGAGTGTACTATCTATACCAAAAATTATACAGTGTTTATCCAAAATTATCAGAAGTTATATCACCATATAGTACAGCCCTGAATACTGGGAATCTATTTTTGAATTTCATGTTACTAATAGTAATAGTAATAGTAGTATACTAATTATATAAGTATACTAAATCATCATGTTTTAGTGTAACTATTAGTGCAAAATCAGAAAACCGTATTTTTGAATTATGACATACTAAAACTATTTTATAAGTGCACCAAAGTTTTAGATTAACTTATTAGAGTGGGTATCTATTGCACTAATCCTAACTTTTAGTTAATAAATCAATGTTATCACTAAATATTTGAATAATGATTAAAAATTTAATTGTGTTTGTATTTTATCACCTACATTATATATATTTATTGATTTTTGTATTTTATTAAAATAAAATATAATTTGAAAAATGGCCGATCTTATATTTATAAACAACTTACAAGCTATTAACAGTTTAGAAGTTATTGAACTGTAGCATAATGAAAGACGATTTCATAAAGGAGAAGATCCATTTGTTGATTTTTTAAACTCAAAATATTCAATTTATTAGTTGAACAATTAACCATTTTAATTTTAAATAATTATTATTTTGCAGGCTTAAAATAAGATTTACAGATAAATATGAAATTCTAGGTATATTTAGTATAGTAGATTGCTCTCATGTAGCAATTGTTCCCCCTAAATCTAAAGGTCATTTTCCGAAACATATATATTATGTCAATCAGAAAAACTACCTTTCACTTAATGTACAACTGGTAATTTTATTTCTATAGTCTTAGGCTGTGTGTACATTAGAGAGCGGCGAGCAATGAGCAGTGCGTTAGAAAAATATTTAAATTCATATAATTTAAATCAGTGTGCACATTGACCACTAACATCGAGTGGCAGAAACGCGGCGCTTCACGATTCAAACATGTTTGAATTTCGCCGCTCGTCACTCATGAAATTAGTATGTGGGTATGTATATAGTTATTTTATTATAGTTAAATTTACTATATAAATATTTACAATAACTATATAATATATATATATTATAAACATTATGGTTAATTCAACCATACAATAAAATTATTAAATATGTATAGGTAGTTTATGGCGATTAATGGGATGAATATCAACTCTTTTTTTCAAAAATTGTATTTCGTAAAATTGGGTTATTTAACAAAATTAATAAACGATGTACTGACATAATTATTACTTTGAAAATAAAATCAGTGATATTAAAAAATAACGAGTTGCTATAATACAGGTATATAGCTACACATCTCGCTATTCCACCCGTCACTCACCCAATTATTATTATATATAATATACATAAAATACTAATATATATATTATTATATACTCATACAGATTTCAGGTGTTTTTTTTTTTTTTTTAATATACAACATAATCCAATTTCCATTTCTAATAATTTTTAATTAATATATTTTGTCAAAATCTATATAGATATATATTATTGAATTAAAATAATAATAATAATAAAGTATAAACTAATACAATTATAATTTGTAGTTTTAATTTGATTAGAATTATGTTTTTGTTATCACCGAAAAATATATATTAAGATAAAAGCAATATAATGTTGTACTTTACGGTATAAATAATATAATTTGTAGATATTATAATAAACATTACTTTAAAAACAAAAGATTAGACAATATCCGATTAGTGTAAAAAGTATTAGATTGAAAAATAATAATATTCAAAAATACGATTTTCAGTTAGCGCACTAAAAACATCATCTAATCTATTAGTACACTAAAATATTCATTAACGATTAGTGCAAACTCAAAAATAGACTCTCAGGGTTAATAATTATTCAATATTTTAAACCACTTCTTAAAAAGAATTGCTTTTACAAACATTATTATTTTCATTATTATTTAAATTATTTTAGTCTTATAATTTTCATATTTTACAACATTTCCTAATTAAGTATCAACTTGTTATTTTTAAATGTCAACATTAAATTTTAGTATTTATAATTTTTACTTAATGTATGATAAATTAAAATTTGAATTACTCTTTGTAATATTATGTTTATACCTGTTCAGTTCAATTGATCTGTAAATCGGTGAACTTGTTTTTAATTTGTATTGATAATAGTATTATAATTAACACAAATTAAAGATTGAGTTAAGAGGATTCTACACACACATCTGTCTAACCAACTGACAATGTAGGACATTTACGTTTAGCATTCTTATTATAACTTCATCAATTCTAATATTAGAGTAAATTTACTTATCAAATTTATAGACAAAATTATTTTCTATACCATAGCATCATCTTTCTTCTGATATTTAATTTCATAGAGATATAACTATTTTTAAATCCCAGTAATTTAAATAAATATACCTAGTTCTTTAAAATTAAAATTTGTGAAAAAAATAATATGACTATAGCAAAGATAATGATTGTCTATAAATTTAGTAATAGTTAAATTTACTCTAATATTAAAATTGACAAAGTTATAATAAGAATTCTAAACATATAATTCCTATATTGTCGGTTAGACAGAAGGAGCAAATACAGGTGTAGTATAAACTTAAGTTAATTCAATATTAAAAAATAAGAAACATTACAAATTATAAATGGTATGCTCATACTCCGTAATTATTACTATTTATTTATTTAATATGAATGTAGATTTAAAGTTGAAACTTTGAAAATATTTTGGTATCTTTAATATAAATATTTCTGCACAGCCGTCAGCTGTAGCTAATGACTTTTTTAGCGTAGTTTGAATAAAATATATTTAATTTTAAAATAACTAACCCAATAACAGCATTTGCTCCTAGCTCTAAAACCTTTAAACCAATACGTCTCTGTACTTCATTAGAAAGCTTTAGAAATATGGTTTGCCGTGCCTCATTAGTAGCACGAGGTGTACGAATTTTATCAAGCCATTGATATTCGGGATCATCTTCAACTACTAATTCTTCTACAAAACCATGAACCCATTCTGTGTGTGCTGTTATTCCAGCTCCAGCTAAAAAAGATCAAGACAATATTAAAAAATTTAAATATTAGTTTTTAAATAGTGCAATATTGTCACATACAGTAAAAAAATTGAATTCCACATGAAGACTGACGGAATCTATTAAAGTCTGAGAAGAGTTCTACTTTTATGATGATATGTACTTCACCTCGAATACCGTGCATTGTGTCAAAAACAGGAAACCATCCAGAAACTACAGATCCCCCTAAAATACAATACAGTATAATTAATAAATATTTAAAAAGCATCAAATATAAACCTATAATATGTACAGTTTATACCTGTTGTTTGACTTTGATTTGAAATCAAAGTATCTGCTAACGCTTGTTGGCCTGACAGTTGAACAACTGTTGGCTGTGGCAAAAGCAATGGATTTAAATTAAAGTATACTTTTCCAATTGCATCATTTGCTGAATACGTATCATGATCCATAATTCTAATTTGGAGAGGTTCATCTTGCAGTTCTATATCATCCAACTGTAAACATTTATAGAAGTAATGTATATTTTTTAACCAATTATATAGATAAGCACCTATTTATAATTATTAAATACTTACTTCAAATTTATACCAATCAGAATTCCATTGAGGATTTAATGATTTCCTACAAACATCAGTCTTATATGTTGTACTTCCAAGTTTTACTTCAACGTAAGCATCAGTAGTATCACTTGACCGGTCCATTACTGGCAAATTTCGGCCAGCCAATACACGTACTTTTACTTTTCCTGGCATATTTTAAATGCTAATTATGGCATATCAATATATCATATAATAATATCCTACAAAGAAATTATATAATTAACTTAATACAAATATATATATATATAATTTTCTTAACATAATTGAGTTTCAATTATTATTATAAAAAATAATATTATAAGTACATAAAACTTGTAAGTAAACTTATAAGTATGAAATGTTTGAATTAGAGATAGGCAATACCAAAAGTTTTTATTTCGATACTTCAATACTTGTTTCTCGATACAAGACAGACTAAAAAAGGAGGCATATGACTTCCCAATGTAAAGAAATCGATACCAAAAAATATCTTGATTCCAATTTAATACTAAGTTTGGGTATCAAAAAATCAAACTTTGATATTGCCCATCCCGTTTTAATAAAGAAAATACAATTTGTGCTGTATAAATAAAAATAAAATTGGATTAAGGAATATCTCATTGATTTCTCTTGGGAATATTAAAAGTAAAAATCAATGTGTATGTATTGTAATTTAATTGCTACAAAAAATATGAATGTTATAGAGTAGGAGCATATTGGATAAAAGTTTCATCTTTATAGATAGGTAACCAGTTATTTTGGTAAAATACCTAACAATTTTATATATTTATAGGTATATTTATTTGTCATTAGGTATACAAATCACATATGTAATAGTATATCATAGAAATTTATTTAAAAGGTAAATATAGGTATATATGTATTATATGTATTGAATTCATTAAGAATTTTTAACAAATATTCGCAGACTTGGTTAGTATTCCGTTCAAGCATCTAAAAACAGCACCTTGAGAGCAATTTCTTTATCAGTTATCAGTATAGTACCGTGCTATCACATATTAATTTAACTTATTGTAGAATCTATTTATTTTCATCAATATTTTTAATTATAAATGTTTTACATTAAATAATATTTATTGATGTATTATCACCCAATTATTGTTTTATAGTTTTTCAGTACCTGACAGCTTTTTATTATTATTGTTAGCATTGTCTTTTCTTTGTATACTTTTATTTACTAATAAATAAAAATAAATAATATTATATTGAATTAGCACAGACAAATTTAAATTTAAATATAATTCTATTAAGTTTGATTTGCTCCATAAATACATGGTCACACAATATAATATATATAATATACATAATAGGTATATGGTCTGCTATGTTATGACATTGCCAACACATTTATAATGTGTTATTAATATGTATAATTTATAATGTGTCAAATTAATTCTACTATTTACTTAATTAACTGTTAATAGGTACCAATATATCAAGAGAAACTCAATGTTATAAAAGATTTCAAAATAATTGTATGATTTGAATGCCGGGTACAAAAATAAAATATGTTAACTGATATGTGATACCTACTAATAAAATTTATCTCAAGGCGCTATCTCTAACCGCTCATTTATACCGAATAGAGTACCTATTCGAAATACTTGTTAAATATTTCTAATATTTTAAAAAATACTTAAATGCACCTCTATGTACTAGGTACTATATATCTGAAGGTTTATTATTACTTGTTTATATCATTTATTCTATCATTAGGTTATATTTTGTGGTATTAACTACTATTCTTAATAAAATAGGTGTATTAATAAAAATAATAATAATACCTAGTTGTTAATATTTATTTAAATTTAGAAAAAAAATCATTCTTTTAAAGTATTTTTTTAATGTACCTAATAAAATACAATTGTATCTAAAATGCGTATTTAAGATATGTGTATCAAAGATACTGCCCAACCCTGATTATATACTAATATTATCAGTTTTCACATTTAAACAAACTACAAAACACAATAATACAAAAAAAACCTATCCATTCAAATTTAAAGTGTACTCATAATATAATTTGTATATTAAAATCATTTTTATCTATCTATGCACATATGCACACTGTACACAATTTGAATCAATATACGTTAAATTTAAACAAAAATGAGGAGATATTGTACTTTACCACATTTCCAATACCTAACCAGTAACCAAATTGAGGAAAAACTTTCTCCCTGGCAATTTTTTTTTCCATTTACCTACCTCAAAAATCAAATTTCGCCAAACTTAAAAATATCAATCAGCTAAAATGTCCTAATACCTTATAGTTCATAATATGACTGCAGTGAAATACTGTTGTTGTGATGTGATAGATGTAGATTTAATTTATATTTTAATTTTATATAATATATAATTAGAACCCTCAATTTAGTTAATTTTAATTTTTTATTTGTTTTCTAATCATCATAATAATGATAATTGTTTATAATATTATTCAAATTGCAAAGGACCTGTCTCAATTTTGTCTCCAATAAATCATTACAAGACATTTTGTTTGTATAATAATGGTTTTATTGAGACCTTGAAATTCACATCATTGATAATTTTTAACAAAATAATATTATTAAAATTTGTATAAATAATATATCCAGTGTATTAATTGTAACATAAAATGCATCCCAGATTCGAAAAAATAATAAGTTAAAGCAATATTTAATAATTAGACAAATTAACGTATATGATGTGAAGTTTCTTTGAGTTTAACGATTAAAAAGTAGGATGATGTTTTAATTGTATGCTTAAAAGTTAGTATCAATACCTAGGTAGACGATCAACAAAATATCAAATAAATATATGCAAATTCTTCAAGGTTATTGATGACATACTTGTATAATGGAAGTGAACTATAGATGTAAATTATACCTTGAAATTAACATATCAATAAATTAGTTTAATAGCATTATACACTAAAGTCACAACATAACAAAATTTTATACTAAATCTGAAATCATAATCACAGAATTGATATTTGAACCGGTTTAACCAAAAATTGATAAAAATGAAATAGATAACCCAACATAAACAGCTGATTAAAAAAAAGTTGACTCGCGGTTTTCCCGCTGAACCAAATATTTAAAATTATGAACAGTAACAACAGCACAGAACAAACAGACTCATAGGGGCAAACTTCTAGATTTTATCACAAGGGCAAAATAAAATACTTATAATTCATGTAGGTATATTATTCCAATTTTCTTTATTGGCTAGAGGTAGCTTTTAAAATGATTTTTAAAATTATATTTATAGGTCGGTAGGTACATTAATTTCATTTTGAAAGTATTTTATAAACTATTATTTTTACCAAGTATTTTTCATATACACATCAGAGACGAAATACTATTTTTTTTACCTGTTAAATCAATGCACAGAGGCAGTCGTTCCCGCTGTCTGTGGAGTCGACGCCAATGAACACAGTAACAACAGACAACAACTATATATAGTGAACTTTCTGTAAAACTCCTGCGTATACTTTAATTCATAGAACTTCTAGTTGCTATCATTATATAATAAGTTAAATGATTAATAGATGATCACGTTTTGTCTCAAACTGGATTTTATGGAAACCAATGTAAATAATTATTATAGACACCGAATCAAAATTAAAAATTATACTATACATCAAAATAAAAAGAGGTACTACTAAACGGGACAACTTATAAATTTAATGTATTTATTTAAGCATTATTCAAATGACATTTTTTTTCAAATTGCATTTATAAAACCCTTTAAGGTGCCTCCACACCACACGATTCTAAGGAGTAATATATAGGCATCTTCATATACTTTTAAAACAACCTTGTGCTTATGTGAGTCGTAAATGATTGTGCACTCACATGCACATTATTATTATAAAATAATACCAAATTTTCAATTGCTATATATACTTACATCAACGTTGTGTCCTTATACTTTTGCATTTTAACATTGAGTACATCCAAAACTTGGTCGTACCGAAACAGACATTACATTTTTGTGAAAACTTAAAAAAACTTCTGTGTTTTTCCATTATGTGTTAACAATTAAGTCTAAAAAATGCATTCAACATAGCATTAATAATTCCAAAAACTTAATGACAAATAATTAAATAACTTGCGATGCATTATTTTTCAATTCTATGGTTATCTTCATAATATTGCGTAAGATTTAACTCAACTTTTGAATAATAGACAGATGAGTCTTCAATTACATTGAAATACGTTAGAAATAATATCACAATGAATAATTATAAAAAAAAGTCAAAAACATATAATATTGCTATAGGAAATAAAATGTTTAGTCAAAAAATAAAGTACAATTATATAAGAAATAGACGTACAATATTATTATTTAATATATTATAATATATATGATAATGCATTTATTTGATGATCATGGTAACAAAAATTTTAACTACACAAAATTATTAAAAATAAGGTATATGTGCATTCTAATAGATATGCATCTCTAGAAATATTGTTTGGTTTAGACTTTATTGGACCACTTAGATAAAAATTATATTCTAAACGCCTTTTATTCAATTTAAAAGTTAATAATATCGAGTCATATTAATTATAATTTTAGTTAAGTAGGTATTTTAGCATTTTTTCGGTGTTCAAATGTTTTTTTTATTAACAAAAATTAAAGAATTCATCACTCAAATACAAAACATTAAAATGGATCTGTTATACTTGTATAATATATAGGATAATTTATTTAATGTTCCAAACTTCCAACATTGAACATTGATAGAACTTTTGATCATGTAATACATTAAAATAACCACCCAATGTTTCGTATCTTTTTCTTTTTTTGGTTAGACGAAAGTTAAAAACTTACCAACGTAAAAATACTGTAAACAATATGATTTCAAGATAATTTTTTTGTAAATTTGAATCGTTTCTTGTTGTTGATGTATGCCTGAAATCGTCGTTTTTGTGGCGGCATGTCAAGAAGTTGAAATTGACCACGAACATGAGAGTTGCGTTGCAGAACGACCCTTCGGCTGATGAATTCTCGAGACAACTGCTGGCGCTTGGCTGCAATGGCCGAATTCCGGTTAATGTTTCGACTATATTAATATCGTTCCCGGATCATTTTTGTGAGTTCACATCGTCGAAGGAGGAACTCATTACAAAAGTGTTCCCAAGCATTGAAGACAATTATAAACATCTTGATTGGATAAGTGAACGGGCAATACTAGCAGCGAAGAATAAGGACGTCGATAGCTTGAATTGTATTATTCAAAGTAAAATCGTTGGAGAATAATTGCGTTCGTACAAATTCGTTGACAGCGTGACCGACGAAAACGAAGCGACCAACTATCCGACGGAATTTTTGAACTCGCTTGATGTGCCAGGAACTCCGACGCATAATTTACAGCTAAAGGTGGGATCGATCATTATTATGTTGCGGAATCTAAATCATCCTAAATTGTGCAATGGTACGCGATTGTCCGTCAAGAAACTGATGAACAATGTAATACAAGCAACGATCATCAAGTGCAAATTCAAAGGAAGAAAGTCCTTATCCCACGAATTCCGATCATTCCAACAGATCTTCCATTTAAATTCAAGCGGATTCACTTTCTCGTTCGATTGGCTTTTGTGATGACAATCAATAAATCGCAAAGCCAATCGTTGGACGTCTGTGGGATAAATTTAGAATTTTCATGTTTCTCGCACGGTCAGCTGTACGTTGCCAGTTCGCGAGTTGGCAAACCGTTTTCGTTGTTTGTTTTTGAGCCAGAAAACAAAACGAAAGACATTGTTTATCATATTGCACTCAACTGATTTTTGTTTCAATTCAAATAAATCAATAAATAAATTCTTGAACTATATGTTTTATTATCACCCTAAAGTTTATCTGAAGGCGTTAAGTTTGCCGGGTCCACTTAATATTTAAAAAAACTTTTTGGCAAAACAACGTTTGCCGGGTCAGCTAGTTTTCTTATAAAAACATTCATTGTTGCTAAATACAAAACAGCAAGATATTTAAAGTTTCAGTTTAAATGGTTCTCTAACAATTCATTGTTAGTATATTTTGCTATTGAGAATGAAGCATATTGTAAATGTTGTGTATTTTTTTTCATATATTCAGCTGGAATTAATAATCAATCATTAGGCTCTTTAGTAATGACAAAATTTGATAATTGGAGACAAGAGTTAGAGTACTTCAAAAACCAATCGAACATAAAAAATCTATTTTGGATTCGGATAATTTTTTAAATATGATTAAAAATTCCACTAAATCGATTGAAAAACAAATTGACCTTGGAACACCAAGAGAAGTGATGGAAAATCGTAAAAATATAGTTCGCATTATTCAATCAATAATTTTTTGTGGTCAACAAAATATGGTTCTTAGAGGACTTCGAGATTCAGGTAAAATCTTTCCATGTTCAAATTTCAAAATGAACAATAAAGGCAATTTTAGGGAAATTCTTCTATCAACAAGACTAAAGCATAGATGCAATATACCAATAAGTACTCCAGAGCAATATTACCGAGCATCAATATTTATTACTTATTTTGACAAGTTTACAAGTGAGCTAGGGGAAAGATTCACAAATCACCAAGTGATTTTGTTAGGTTTGGACCCTTTATTTATAAAAAAATAATCACCTCGAAGAATTTAAGAATCTTTCTGACAAATATACTGACAATTTAGAGAATAACGGATCAAATAATATAATTCTTGAAGCAGAATACAAACTATGGAAAAGGTTACTCAAGCAGACTAATAAGAAACCACAAAATGCTATGGAGGCTATAACTTTATGTAATAAAACTATTTACCCGAACATTTTCACACTCCTCCAAATTTTGGTAACATTTCCAGTCCCCACGTCCTCAATCGAAAGAACATTCTCCAACTTAAAGATAATAAAAACTTATCTGAGGAATTCTATATCAGAAGTATAAAATATTAAAAAATTAAAAAAATGATTTATAAAAAAATGTATTAAAATAATTTTGTATTTTGCTTTAGAGAAGATTGAATGGATTAGCAATGTTATCCATGAATTCGAAGGATACAATTACACCTACGGAGGTCATAGAAGTATTGGCAAAAAAAAAAATCGTTTACCTTTTTCAATATAAATGTAACTCTTTTATATTAATGTAATTAATTTAATTATTCATTTATTTATGAAGTAATATTATGTATTCTCAGTATTTAATTGTAAATTGTATTGCCAATTTTTTTTTTCATTAATTATAACATATTGAATCGTGCAGTACCGAAACAATAAATTCTGTTTTTTTTTTATCTGAATTATAACGGTTACCCCCCCCCCACCGATAAAAAT
>JAIPRL010005827.1:0-30181 GCA_025469235.1 Pemphigus obesinymphae
GTGCTATATAATTTCCATACAACAAAAAAAAAAGTCACAAATATAGATATAGAATATAGATCGATGTAGTAGGTAAAAAATTTAAATTTTATAACTGGCCTCCCCAGCCATTGAGGTCTGGAAACGTCTATGTTTAGAATACTTTTTAAATACATTTTAATTACAGTATTTTCATAGTATTTGAAACACTATCCCATTGGTATTTTTACTAGAATTACAAATACTTTTATTTGAACACTTGTGAATACAATTTCTTATAATAAATTTTAATTTTGTTTCAATTTTGTTCAATCAAAATGAATATTTAAGTATGTTTGTGTAACGTAATTTTGAATTTATTTTATCATTTAAATTTAATGTTATTTTACAGTGCGATGAATTGGCAGACGGAGTTATGCGGATTTATATATAATATGCGAGCAATAGGAAATAGAACACTACTATATTCAATCTATGGTTTGAGTGTAATACAGTCGATAAAAATCACAACCGCCGCGTGTGGATGATCATAATCGCATGTCTGAAATAGGTCTTAAAATAATAATTATAATTTCGTCAGAAATACAACGGCAACTCGATTGACACGTGTTTGTTTCATCTTATAATAATTTTATTATTAGGTAGATATATTATATTACAAAAAGGATATTTAATAATAAATGTAAAAATATTTAGGTATATTATATAACACTATGTTTAACACGGTGTCGTAAATATATGAAAAATGTTAGTAAAAATAAATATTGTAAAAATTAAAATTAAAATTTTTGTAATAATTTGAATAGTTATTATATCTATTACATAATTATTACATCAAATAATTGAAAATCTATAGTTGAGTGATTTTAAGACCTATGAAATAATATAATTTAAATAATACGACTGTTTTAAAAATAAATTTAAAGCCGTATAAAAGTATTTGTATTTAAATACATACCAAGTATTTGTGTTTGTTCTTAAATACTTTTTTAAAAAAAAAATACTTTTTATGTCAATGTATTTGTGTCTGTATTTAAATACAATTTTAAAAGTATTTTTTACAAGATTGGCCTATCCTTTACGGGTATATAAATATGTGCTCTATGCGACCGTATATAAGCCAGCTTTAAATACATGTATCCTTAAATAATATTTTATTCCTAACAGATTGACATAAGCGTGCAGTGCCCTCGGAGCTATGATGTGTTTAGGGTTAGTATTAAGTTTTTGGTGATTACTTTACCGGGAAAACCGCAGGGCGTGCCATACAATAGCAGTGTACCGCGGTATCTGCGGTATCGCCACTGAACTCGGGGTACGAAATTATAAACTGTTTGAAGGTTAGTCTTCAAAATTTTCACTCTGAATATTGCATATGACATTATCTCCGAACGAAAAAACGAACGCGTAGCTACCATGCGTTTACAACGATGTGCACTTTAACGCATTCGTTATATATTTTTTAGACAACTACATGTTATTAGGCGTTTACATTTTCTAGTTATACATCACTTGGATGGAAACTGTTATCATATAGTTTCTTACACGGAATTTTCGTTTCTGATAATTAATTGTAGTCGATTTTTTTTATTTTTTTTTTATTTTGTATATACCCATCAATGTTCACGTGGAAATTTGGACTATTTTTGCATGTAAATGTGAAATCGCCAAAAACAGTTCAACAGTATATATTCGTAATACCTATTTATTACTATTATCTTTTTAAATAATTTGGACAATGTGCACGCGAAATTTACTGTACGCAACAATTATTATTCTACATTATAAATATATATAGGTACGCTTTTTTTAACGTATATGATTTTTTTTTTCTTATATAGATATAAATAGAAAATATTCAGAATACATAATATAATATAGGCTATATATATATATATCCAAGATATATCAATTTAATTGTTTCTGCATACGTACTGGATTATAGCGTTATATACACTTATATATATATACCTATGACGTTAGTATAGGCTCTTCTTTTTTAAACGTAAAACTATACGTTTATCTTATAAAAGCGAACTTTTGGACATAAAATGGAATTATCTGTGGATACCATGTACATTTGTGAAACTGTATTCATATTATTAGCGTTTTCCACTATTGCACCGACATTGCACTTGAACAGTTCACTGATAATCACTGATTACCGTGATCAGTGCATACAAGTACAATGGCAGATGAAACAAGCGTTTTATGATCATATCATAATATTAATAAAATTTGCAGTATTTGGTGAAAGATGTATATAGATTTTGGATAAAATGTATATTTAATGACTTCATCGTCATCATCACTTTCGCTAAATAAAAGATAATTTTCAAAACATAACATTTTTTTATTATTCATATTGAATTCGAAATGTAATAATTGTAATTTAAAGTATTATGTAGTATGTGTGCAGATATATAGTAAGTATAACTACGTATCTCAGTTTAAAATGTTTAAATGTTCACTTTATCATAAACCATCAATGGTGTTATCTGCAATTATCATAATAATGATAAAGCGCGTGTTATCGGAGAGCTCGTGCGATGAGTATAAATAACTGATACAATGCAGTGACGAAGAACATGAAATTAGTAGTTCGGCGCACACCGGATTTGCCGGTAGAACGTAAAAATGTACACTAGTGCAGTCGGTGCAGTTAGGCTCAAAATGCTATATGAAACATGCCCCATTCTATTGTTGTCCGTGTAGATTATCCTTACTAACGTAAATTTTTTATAGGCACGTAAAAAATATTCAAGTGTATTCAAATGTATCAGTTTGATGAAAACATTTAATATAAATTATAATATTATATTTATATCCAATAGCTAAACTTTAGGCTCTGAAATTGTAGAGTGTATCAGCTATTGTAAAATATAAGAGTATACTTAAACGGGGTATTAGTCATATCAAGGTTAGCTTCCTAACTAGTTGTGTTTATTTTAATTCAAATTTATATTTAATAAAAAAAAAAAATCGTTATTTCGTAAACAATCAACTCACAATTGTTGGAAGTTTTTCAGATCTAATATTACGGTCATATTATATAGAAATAATTTTGAATGAAGTTCATATTATGCGCATATAAAGCTATACTATAGCTCGTTATCGTTAAAAAAAAAACACATTTCGTAAACGACGCCAACTGCTGACGCATAAAGGAAAGGTCAACATATTTACAAAAAAGCGCATAACGAGAAAATTTTGCAATAAATGGAATGATTTATAACCACGATAACAAAATGTATGATTTGCGTGCATCTTCGTAATAATATCATAATAATATGATAACGTAAACACGACATATGTTGTACTATTTTAAAGCATTTAAATAATAATATTTATTCAAAAGACTAATTTTTGTATAAATTTTATAGACACTATAATCTCATTTTTCTGTTATTGAAGAATACCTATTTAGAGTTTGTAAATGATAAAAAATTTAAAGGTCCAGAATTGATCATATAATTAACTATATGAATTATATAATTGTACTCAATAGATTATTTTTAATTCATTTTTCTAAAAGTACTAAGTTTACTAAGAGTACATTTTTCTCCATTTTTATTTAAATACACACTATTTGGGATATCTATTAAAAATAAGATTTTATTCGTTCTTTAGTTATGGCTACAGTACATTTCACATTAAATTCTATATAAAACCATTTCGATTTTAAGCAATGTAATTTCAAAGTCACGGTTTCCAGAGATATATATATATAGGTAAGTAGTACACGGCCTCGGGGATGTATCGAAAATCAACCATTCACGTTCTTGTTGAAAAACCTAAAGTAATTACTATATGGTCTTTGGACTGTCAATTTATTCGCTCGACGGATCCGTTTCAACATAAACAAAACCCACTAGTTTTCAAAGTGTTTCAAATGATTGTTTGTTGTTGATTTATTGAATGCATCATCGTTCTACTACATACAGAATTATTTAATTCAATGTTGAAATTGGGAAAATTCAAATTCCTTTAAATTCCTTATACGCTGCGAATTATTTAAACACAACTGTATTAACGTCACATAATGTTAATAAATATTACGGGCTTTTTAATATCCCAAAACTAAACAATAGATGATATTTAAATGTTATATAGTAAACTATATGGTCATTTTGCATATTAGCGTACAACAGTAAATATTGAGAGAATCATTTGAAATTTAATACGTTTTTATAATAAATGAGCAGTAAATGATCAAATAAATTATATTAAATGCCGGTTTTATAATCTAATTCATTCACCGAATAACATGTCGAATCACTTGCGATAGATATAGAAAAATTTACTACTATTTGTCATCAAATTTCGAAATAACGCTTATTTGTCGAACAAAGTTATTATCGTTATTGTTTGTATAATATTATATATAGTGGTAATATTTCTGTTTAATACATATTCCTTAAAAAAATAGAGAATCAATTTAATTTAAATAACGTCTGGTATATAAATACCTATATAAAATGACTTAGAATCATTTTTAAACGACATTTGTAATATTATATTCCAGGTGCGAACATTTCCATACGATAGAAACTAGAAAAACATTGTACTTAAATAAATTGTGTTTAGTTTTTGAATGAAATGTCATTAAATGGTTTCTGATATTTTAATTTAAAGTCAAAAAAATATACATTATTTAAAACAATGAAATTACTAGTGCGTGTATTTTATTTAGATTATAAATGTGAAACTGTATTCATACCATTTGTATAAATCAATATTTTACCAACTGGCTCGAATTTTAGATTCTTATTGGAGCAAGGAAGCCGTTGATTTTACAATGATGTTTATTATTATTATTTTTTATTATTTTGTGAGCAACTTTTTGACCAAACGTCCCGCACCTATATTCTATATAACGTAACACTTCAGTGTTTTCCTGGATTGTTAATTATTATTAATAAAGAGTTATTTTTATAAAATTAAGTAAGTACCCGAATAAGTATAATTAAATTAAAAATGAACATTATAATAAATATTGGAATAAAATTAAATAATATCGATTTATAATATAATGGTGTAAACCGTAGGTATATTATTATTTGTACGTAATAATCGTACGAAATTTTACTCACGTCAAACATTAATTTTTGCCAAAATATCAAAACATTATAGGATGCATACCTAACATTATATTCAATATCCAAGTATAAACTTGTTTATTGTACACGCACTATATCCTATGATATTTTGTAGGTACCTACTAAATTACTGAATTATTATTATAATTATATTTTTTTCTATGATCTTTTCGTGCCTACAAGATATTTTATAAAAACAAAAAACACAAATAGTACATTTAAAATGTAGGTATAGCTCGAAATTCTAATTTATTATAATCTGAAATAAATTTCGAACAAGTATATATAATGATGGTTCCTGTGTAATATACTATTGTAATATGTATGTATATATATATATATATTACCTATAGGCACGAGAATAAATTGCATTACATGTATATTACGTTTCCCTTAGACAGAAAAAAATATAATTGAATTTAAAGATTTTATAACAGAATAAAAGGTCTGCGTGAAACATTTATCCGATCGATGGGCAAAAAATTAAAAATCGCACTCACGTTCAATTGACAGGAATATAGGAAACAAAAAAAAATAAATAAATAAATAAATAAATAAACTATACCCACAAAAAGGGACGATACACGGGAAGGTATATTTTACTGACGTTTTAAACAAAATAGACTTGATATTACGGCCAGTGCTGCAACGTGAGTAATCCGGTCAGAACAATATCGTTTTCCGGTTAAATTTATTACTTAGATAATATATAGGCTACACTATTCTTAAACACACATTATTATCGGCTTAGCATGAGCGTTATTTCGTATTTCCTCGTTGGTTTATTAAATTTTAACATCGTTTATAATAACGGTGGCCGATCCACCATATACGAGGGGGGGGGGATTTAAAACTCTCGTATAATCATATATATATATATATATATATATAAATGTAGTGCGATAATGTTAATTTAATCAATCTACGGTAGAAAAAAAAAAAAAACAAAAACACCGAGTGTAATATATATCAATATTGACTTTGGTTATTCTTTACGGTTTTCGTCCGCACCGTTCAATTTTTGGAAGCAACTGAGAAGATCACTACCTATAAATAAAACAATATTTCTCCTCTATATATACACTATAGGTATTATATACCTGCACAGTGCACGTACATAATAACAATATACAAACTTGTTAAATGTTTTAATATATATGTATTTTTGTTTTAAAACGTAAAATACATAAAAACGTATTGAAAATAACATTTAAATATAATATATTTATTATTATTTTTTTTTAACCAAAAACCGTAAAATAAAATGAAAATTGCGTCATTATTTTTACCATTTCCTGTGGACCTCGGTATACGAGTTCCCGACTGATCGGATATAAAACATTATATACCTAACTGTATAATGTTATACGGACATAATAATAATAATAATAATAGTAATAATAAGGAAGAGAAATCGAATGTATGATTGAGGGAGAGGATATGAGTGTCCTGTTTGCTTTGAGTATACGATAATAATGATAATAAATAATAATATAGTGAAAATACGAAAAGGCCTGTTGCGTTATGAGTAGTATATATATATATATATATATATATATACGCAAGGACAGGACCTTTTACTTGGTCCTGACAGGATTATTATTTTATTTTACTCTTAAAGCCATTCGCGCTCCTGCTGGTTTTCGATAAACGACGTCTGCGTTATGACTTATATCGTTATACACATAATCCCGTCCTTGGCTTTTCCTCTATTTCTATTCCTTTTATTATTTATTATTTATTTGTCACCACTACAATAATAAGAGTATAGTAGTTTATAAAATGTACAATAGTAATTCGTAGAAAATCGCCAATAAATAATAATATATAGTGTACAATACTTTTGGTGTTGTCGTAAAATCTTAAACTATAATATATAATAATTATGTGTATGGGTTCGTACAAGTTTTGCATTGAAACAGCCGAATTCATACTAGAACCCGGACGTATGGGTGAATACAGGGGAAACGGGGGAAATTGCCATTTTACGAAAAAAAAAATTCGAGTAAAACGGCGTAAAAAATAGGTTGATAACTTCTTTTTTATTCGTTTGCTTTTTTGCTTATAACTCGTAAATCGCCCGTCCCATTAAGGATCTCAGTATCCACTTCTGCCCGGACGACGGGTTAAAATTAAATATACATTTGAAAATATCGTACAAATGCTTAACGTTGCAGCGCATATATACCATCAAAACAACATCATGTCATTTACAGTTCGATATTATATAATTACATCGTGAATTCGATTTCGAGTAAACGTCGTACCTGTTACTTATACAGCAGACTGATGAGATACACAAATGCGTTTCATTCCAACAAATTGTGTACGTCAATCAATTTATTCGGATCGTGATATATTTACGATATAAAACGGTTGATCATATAGGCATGCGAATTTTACATTAATGATGAGAGTTATTCCGTTTGTTCCTATGAAAAATATCAGTAATAAAATCAAATACCATACTACTACTTTTATTAACGCCACTCATCGCGGAAAGTGTACGAACCTGATATTATGTATATGTGGCCACTGCCAAGGTCATATTAATATACGTATATTACCTATACATAGTCAAAAATAAAATTAATTATACTTGTAGTAAAGTTATGGCATGTTGTTTTGTCGTAGGCATACTGTAAAATTATTCGTGACGAGTTTTTAGCTATTTAGTACAATATCCGTACTGAGATTTCAGCCAAATTAAGGTTTTCATATTTTCCAGGTAACGGTCTCGGACACCCAATATATTTTGTAGTTATAATATAGCGGTAGATATTGAATACTGTTCATTGTTATTTATTTATTTTTTGATAAGATTGTTTGAAAAAAAGAATAAAACAAAAATAGCATATTACACTATAGTGACGTACGAACTTCGAAATGAGAATCTCGCGAGAGTGCTGTCGAAAATGTCACACGAAACGTTTACCCGCGGGACATTGGGTTCTGTGCTGACATTAAAATGATCCGTATACTTAGACGAGTGACGATGTTATTTTGTGGAGTTCACTGACGATAAATCACAATGTGTGTCTCCACCATTGACCGCGTGTGGCGAAGTCCATCTATCTGGGGAAAACGTTACTATTTTCGTTCGTATGACTGATCGAGTATATAGTGTCTTCCATATTTTGTACGATCGAAATATTGAGTGAATCAAGAAAAAATTATTGATATTCAATGATATGTGTTTCATATTTTTATTCGTTTGTTGGTATTTATTTATTTATTTATTTTTTTTTTTTGAAGTAAAAGTAAATATTTAATGGAAAATTGCATCTAGTTGGTAATTTAAAGAGTTAGTTTTACGATATTACTATGCCCACAAATGGAAACTATAGAAATAAGTAAACGAAAAATAATATAAAACGAGTGTTTGACAAAATGAAATTTTGGATTCTAAGTGGTATTTTATAGAAGGGTATTTTCTGGAAAACTGTTTTTCAGAGTATGGTAAGTCGGGCAGGAGTTATTAAATAAAAAGCCTTCTGGTTCATTCTATAGTTTGTACTTTAAAAAGTGATTATTTTGAAAATTTTCAATTCCTTAAACTCAAAGAAAAATTAACGGTTAAAAATAATAGATAACTATTATCAGAAATCGAAAAATAATATCATACAAAACTTTGTTAAAAACCGCAACTCGAATGCAACAATTTATCCTTGCATTAAAACATATAATGCAATAACACTATCTATATATAATATATTATTCGAGAACCGAAGGTACAATGGATCAACCGTGACTTCCCTCAATATGTAATAAAAACATAAATAAAATTGGTAATTTTAGGAGTTTTAATAGTCATCACTAAATTAATCGTACGTTTTTCTATACTCGTAACATCTTAATAGCTATAATCTTTAATGTTTTTTTTTTTTTTTGTTAAAAAATACTGAAGAATTATATTTTATAATTTATTATAGTAAAGCGTTATTTGATCTATTATTTAATCATCGGTTATATATATTTAAATACAATTCATCATATTAAACCATGATCTTGACGCTCTTAATTGTTTTTTGAATGCAATTATTACTCTAGTTATCTTTTTAGATCTAAAATAAATTGAAAACTGTATATACTACTCTTCTCCCGACTCCCAATTTATAAGTGTAGTGAATAAATAATTTAGAAGTTCGATAAAGTACGATTAAAACTGTTATTAACGCGTCTACACAATATTTATTGCCTATGTCTGAATGTGAATTGTACAAATATAATAATATGGTATAGGTACGACAGAAAAAATGTAATTTTAAAACTTTTTAAAAAAAAAAAAGAAAAAAAAAAAACATCTTACTAAAATTTGAATGCATAAAACATCATATTTAAATGGGAAACACTTAAATGGTCTATTGTGATGTTCTCATAATGAATAAAATAAAAAAAAAAAAATTTAAAACATATATTGAGAATATAATTGTTTCATAATTTCTTGACACATCGACGAGTGAATATATTTCAAGGGACCTCATTCGCGGACAATATAATTTGTATGGAATCCATTTTATTTCACGCGATACGGACTCGATTGGTTTTTTTTTTTTGTTTTATTCGTTACAATAAAATACATATACTATATATATATATATTATAATAGTATTGCACACGCCCCCGCCACTCTCGTCGGATTGTTTTTTTTTTTCATTTTCCGTACGCCAGCGATATTTGGTCGATCCATTATCCACTTGTATATAATATGTACATATAATCATTTTTCCTCTTTTCATTCGGCGATAATAATAATAATAATATACTTTTCAAGAACCTGCGACTACGTGCTATTGAAAAAAAGAAAAAAAAAAATGTATAAAAAACGTAAATGCGAAACACAATGACTGTCGAGAATTTAAAAGGACTGCAATACTTCACCATGCGGTATGACGTACGTTATCTGGTACGAGTATAAGTGTAATTTTAAAATTTATTTATTTATTTATTTATTTATTTATTTTTTTTTTTTGCGAATATATATTCGAGGAGAGACTACGCATATTATTATTGTGGACGTCGCGTAAAAAGATCCGTCATACATCAAAAACGCATTACAATAATTAGACGTTCGTTAAAGTTATAGAGTTAATCACATGTGTTATGTGACATTTTCGGATCATTTCGTTTATTATCTCTTCGCGAGCCCATGTCGTTTGTTTGAGATTTCCCGAATGCCGAATGTGGGCGGCGTCCACGGTAATACGCGTATATGGTACATAACGTATATATGTACAAATACTACATTATATATTTTGACAAAAAGTTTAAACCGACGACATTTTTGTATAAAAAAAAAAAAAACAAAAAACAAAAACAAAATGATCCAACACAATACGTCGTTCATAATCCCTTTTTAATTACGATACGACATATATATATATATATATATATATTATATATGTATCTTACAGGTAGCTTGTTCAGTTGTCTTGCTTGATAAAATAATTTTTAATTCAAAATTTAAATTTTCACTCTAATTTAATATCCTCTTCACTTAGGTACCTAACTGAGTTAAAGTGTTGAAGTCACGTTAATTTAAATTGCAGCTCTTTTTCTCATATATATATATTAACTTTTGACACGTAACAAGTTCACGCATTGTTTTATCCATAAAAAACCTAGTTATTTTCTAGTTATATAAATATATATTTTTTTTTTTATTTTATTCTCGTTACGTTAAAAAATACTGTTATATGAAAAACAAGTAAGGTTTTAAAAATTATTTAATCTGTTTTTCAATAACGCATAATAAATAGTAAAATATTATAGTTGTGTTTAAAATATTTACCTAACTCAACAGTCACTTTACGAAGGAATATCTATAAAATACTGGGGATAAATAAAGTTTTCAAAAATCCTTCAAGAGTCAAGTTAATGTGACATGTTATGAGGTGCTTAGAACCAAACGATTCTAAATCACCAATTAGGTATCGAAAAAGCATTTTTTTTTGTTTTATATTCGTTTTTTAAGTTTGTTATGATTTTTATTTCGTAATTGGAAAGATATAATATGAATCATTGTCAACGATGAGTTGACAAAAACGTATATTTTCTGCAATCTATTCAAATAAAATTAATAATAAAACTTGCTCTTAAAAACAGCAAAGAATCATAACTTCTTATTTAAATCAGTCTTTATTATCTTTATATATTATTAGAAACATGGATAGTGGATCGAATAATCGGGATTGTTAACGATTATTATAATGATTATATTAAAATAAAGCGGAGAAGCATGATGGAAGATTGATTTCTGCCGAACAGGTTTTATTGGACTGTTAACACAAGAATATGAGGAAACTATATACAGTTAAACTTAAAGTTTTTTTTTAACTTTGCTCAATTTCGTGAATCATTTCCATTATGAAGGAGTGAAAATAAAAAAAAAAAAATGAATATAGAAATCTATATTTTATTGATTATTGCATGATCTGCATGGGTAAACATAACATATAGTTAATAAGTTAAATTATTGTAAATATCTTAATTAATTTAGTTTACTGTGAAATTACGAAATTATCTATTTGTAGTTAAAAATGTGGATCAAAGTTTCATCGGTAGATACCAAACAATATTTATCTTATATAAAATTAAAAATACTAGTTATGGTTATTGGAACAGACAATTTACAATATAGACAAATTGTTATGAATGGCATATCATTTATAATTATGTTACACGTAAATGAACATTAGTGTGTATAAGCCGTAATCACTCTACATTTTCAGATATACCAATAGCTCCCAAAGTTTTCCCTAAATGTTCTCTCTAAACCGTTACGAAATGGCTAAAGTAAAAATATTTTTTCTTGTACTTCCGCTGGTCCGATTTCAATTGCATCAAAAGATTAGTAATCATTTAAATGTTCACTACTTAGGTTATGTGGGAAAATATTTAACATTGTACAACTTACTTTACCCGTACATCACTTTGTTGTAATAGTTTAGTTGTTCCTAGTGGCTAAGGGGAATCGTCTTAAGAAACATAATTTTAGGGAGCAGAAAATTAATATTATTCTATTGTTCATCAACTTGTTATTGGCATTAATACATAATTTATGCGTGCGGGGTAGCAAAAAATACTCGTATGTATTAATAGAGCAGAAATATTTCAAATACACTGTCGTTCGGGTTTTTTTTTTTTTTATATGAAAATTCATTATCGTATTTACCGTTTGGTATTAAAATCGACTGACAACGGCTCAAGTTTTATGTATAGAAATGTACTGAAGGATTTCGGTAATGATCGCGGTAGAGAATAAAATGGTTTTCGAATAAAATTGCGGTCGATTTAAAATTGTAGAACGTGACCCCCACTGCAATAAAGTTGATTATTTCGTGTACTGTACGAATACAAAAAAATACCCGATAGCTTATAGATATATGTAGATAAAATATATATCATATTGATCTAGTCGCTAAAACACAATAACAATATATTTAAAACACAACGAACAGCAGTAAAAGTCCGATCGGACGCGATTTCGCCCTGTGACATTTATAGACGTTTTAATAGTGTTACTCGCGTTCGTATTTAAAGGTGAATCGATATTATAGTTTTTGTGCAAACATTATAAATACGCGTATACGAATAATGTTCATTTATTACTGTTTTTTTTTTTTTTTTTATTTTTTTTTTTTACACATTATGCTTTTTCGTTGAATTCGTTTTATCACGAGAGCTACCCGCCGTTCGGCCAACTTTGGAGTTTTCCGATAAATAATTCAATTTGCTGCGGTCGCACAAGTTATATAATGTACACGATTGATCACACAAGAACATCATGCAGAGCATTTTAAATGGTTTTTTTGTGCGTTCGATCCTAAAAAAAAAACAGTGGAATTAAAAATGCATAACCTACTGCGTGGAATTTTCACAACGCACGCACACATCAGAGAACAATAAATTTTAGGACTCTTATATGTGTACTACGTATATTATGTCTACGAGGGGTAAGTATCTAAGGGGGCGTTCCACCCAATATTGACCATATTGAACTCACTGTGTGTTTTTATTTACTCGCCCCCTCCCCCCCCCCACACACGCACACACACACAACTGAAAAAATTCAATCAATCAACATTTCACTTGGAAAAAATATGATATCCGTATATAGGATTCTATATTGTGGCCCATAATATAATATGTTATTATATTGATAGCAGCTGGCCATGAGATTCAAAATGTGTTGAGACGGAACGGCGTGTAAAACAGTACTCGAGAAGTTTTTCGAGGACCTATCATGAAATTACAGTTTACTTAACACTAAAATCTTCCCAAGTCCTTAGACGCAATATTATCGTATAGGTAATAAATTCTCTAAATTAAAACAAATACACGAATAATATAGGTAGTATACGTTTTTGCTAAAAACGTTCATTAAAATTACATTTGAAACTGCTGAAAAGCAGCAAGTAAAGTAGGTAGTAAATTATAAGTGGAAATGAAAAGATAGTTGAAATTCCATGTTTTTATTGTAGTCTAAAACCAACAATATGTAAGCACATTGCACACGATATTATTAAAAATGAGTGTTTTTATTCCGAGTTATATAAATATTTGTACCATCTATTATATTTTTCGATCAAAACAAACCAATTCGCAATTCCAGAAAACTTAAATGATTTTAAAGCAATATTAAGCTTTAATCATTAAACATTTAAAAATAATCATCTGAACAATTTAAAAACACCGAATTATAAACTCTATTGATTCTGAGTCTGCGTCATAATACCTTTGTCTGATCTGGATACTCAGTTTACTCGTCATGTATTTCAAATTTGATCATTTGAAATACATACATTTCAAATCAATAATTTATTGTTATAACTATATGTTAACATAATAGTAACAATGTACTGTAAGTTTAAAAGGGGTAGAGAAGTGTTACACCTTTATGTTTCTTAGATTTGGGTTCCAGTTTAACGAAAATAATATTTTAAAGTTATTTCCGATTCTATAACTAAAATATAATAGAGATTTTAGTTTGAGGTTACGGTTATTAAAGTATATTTTTATATAATATTCTAAATAACAAAGTGTTTAATTATAATATTAAAGGGTTAATAACTAAAAATAATTTTTAATTCTGGTATTATGAAAACTTATTCTTCTTAATTAGGTTCTAAAACTTAGACATTATTGTTTAAAAGTAGATATTTTTAATGAAATAATGCGTTTGTTTGGAAAAAAAAATTTTGGAAGAACGAGAAACTAAAAAATGTTTATGAAAAACAATCAGAGAATGTAGTATCCTCTTAATTCGATTTAGCCAGAATACAGCTCTGCCCGGTATTTTAATTTCTGTATCCGTTTTCCACACATTAATATATATATGACAAATAGTATTAATATTATTACTATATATAGAGCTTATATCAAAATTATCATATTTAAATTTCAGAAATATAAACATTTATTAATTATATTTTTTCTATTTTCTGTCACTGATTAATGGATCGATCTGTAATTTATCAGTTAACCCAATAGCCGATCAATCGATATACCGAGTAAAACGTACAATCGATAATCGATTGTTTATTTTTTAAAATTACTAGGTAATCACACAGTTCTACTTAAACCTACATTTGATCTGCGAAAACAAACGCACAGACATTCCTAATATAGTATTTAAAAATACTTTTAAAGTATATATTTTTTTTAAAATATTTTATAAACAATTTTGTATACTTTTTAAAAAGTATTTTATTCCTTGAAAAAAAAATTAATTTTTAAGGTTGAAATTTTATGTTTAAAATGAATATTTTTAGTATAATTCCGTGTAACTCCAATGTAACTACGTAATATATTTTGCATTCCTTATTGAAATGTAGTAGGTGCTTACATATATTATATCGATAAGAAAAGGTAATTTAAAATATTTGAAATACTTGGGAAACATCATTATCATTATGTAGTAATATAAATTTATGTAGCAAATATTCTAAATAATTTTTTTGGAGGTATTTGGAAAATGTAATTCAAAATTATGTTATCCAAGTCTGCAAACCGACTTTCGGAATTATATATTCATTTACACATAATACATGTCGTATACTTTACAGACAGGCCCACGTAATCTATAATATTATCTGTCATGAAATTCGTATTCTTAAGTTTTAATTAGAATTTTCGTAAGTATATTATTAAGTTAATCGAAGTTTGCGTATAATTAATATCCACTCGAATTATTTTCTTGAAGATTTTCGTTTTTCAGAGTTTCGCCGACTATCGCGTATTACATTATAATTCTGTTTTAATTAGACGCTGCAAAAACGACACTGTCAATTATAGTTATAATAATATGTATGTACCATATATAGCCACATGGCAATTAAATTGTGTAAATATTTGTGTATAAAATATATAAATAATAACCGTTATGAATTAATAATTATGTAACGTATAAACGAAATGTGATTTTAATTTTTATTAATTTAATGTGGGGCTATATTCGTATATTAAATTTTATAATTGAATCATCAAAATACTCGAAGAGAGTTAAATTTAGGTACACCGTAGATATATATTATAGATAATATGATTTTATTGAACATCATTATTTACATAACATACATTACGAGTAATTATTGTAATGAAAAACATTTAATGGGTTACAAATAATAAAAATATGTGCAATTAAATTTGTTTTGCACAATAATAGTGATGTAATAAATATTGTTTGGGTTTTTTTTTTGTGAATACGACCTATTTAGCATTTATTGTTTACATGAATATTATTTGAAAAAAAAAAAAAAAATCCTATAAATTTGAAACTAAAGTCTGGCAACGAACAAAAACAAACAATGAACATACTTTTAAATTTAAATAAACAACTGAACACTCCATTCATTGTAAATTAATCATATATCATTTAGAATTAATAACGAATTACAAATTTTCCGTTCTCATCGTTCTTATATATTCTTAATCTATACTAATACACTAATCACGGAACTCGCTTTATACGTTATGGTCGAATATAAAATCATAATAAAATATAGGCATTTCAGTTCGATATTGCTTGGTCGGTAGGTATATTATGTATTATTTAACTATTAAAATGAACAATTGAAAAAAATATACTACAATATACAAATATACAAATTTTTATTGCTCCATTAATTTACTGTGTGTTTGTTATCAATAGAAATCGTTGTTGATGTACCAGTATCACGGGTGTCGGAAAAAATATCCGATGGAACAAATAACTGGGGAAAAATTATCCAATGGAAAAAATACTCAGTGGAAAAAATTAAAATTTATGAATTTAAGAAAATGTATACAACTAAAATGTGATTGTGATTCCTTATAACGTGCCTGGAGGCTGGTTGCGACGTGTCCTGTTTTCAATGTGCGGCTCAATACAATTCCTTAGAAATTCTTGAAAATTAAATGCTAAGAGACGCGGGACATGTTTTTATTTAAATAGTCTTCATGTTAGATAGGTATACTATAGTCGAAATTTGCCTTTCCGCATTTATTAATATAATAATTTATACATTTTTTTCCATACTGGTTATATACGTATTTTTACTTATGAATAATTATTAATTGTATACAAATTTGAAAGTTTTACGTTTATTAACATTATTTATTTAAGACCTTTCAAGTAATTTTTTCCCCCAGATATATTTTTCCACTGGATCTTTTTCCACTGGATCTTTTTTCATGAGATATTTTTTCCTTTGGTATTTTTTGACAGATATTTTTACCATGGTTATTTTTCTCTGGATATTTTTTACTAGATTCCAACATTACATTTCTAATACACCATATTATACCTCACTCATTTTAGTATATTTAAAAGACATGTTAAATATAATATTTGTCTTGCAATATGTTAAAACATTAATATAAGTAATAAATAATTTTCGTTATTCTAAATTAATATTATTTGTAAAGTTTTTAGTGTTTAATTCTTATTTAATAATTTATGTTTCTTACTGTATATCTTTCTTGTCTAAAATGTAGATATAGTATAGTTTTAAATGATTCTTAATTTTTATGTTATTACAATGTACCAATCATCATATTGCTATTTTTATTGTTTTAATTTTCCTTTAAATGTTTACTTAAATTTGAACTCTTGTCTCCTACTCAAGCTTGCTTTTGGAGACAAATTATTTTCATATTTTATAAGAAATGTTTGTATGTTTATATTTAACAATAATAAATAAATATAATAATAATAATAATACCTAATGATAATATCTAAATATATATTTAGGCATGTAAGAAATCCTATTAGGTCTTCTTAAAATGTAGGGCCCTGCCTTATTTAAAACCTGGGCCTCCTGTATAGATATCCAATTTTATTATTTCTCGAAATTTGAGGTCCAGGCGGGGCCGTCGGTACATTGATTCTGGAAAGAGGGCATATGCCAGAGACACAATAATTTCAAAGGCGAATAATTCAATTATTATACGAATAACGAACTTTTTCAAATTTATTTCTGGATTTTTTTGCAGAAAAATGATCGAGTTATCAATTTTTTTTTTCGCTTATTTTCCGTCTTCAAAACGATTTACTGTATTATATCCCAGTAGTGTTATTTGAACCCAGTACGTGCCTGTGTACATTCCCTATTTTACAATGGATTAATCGATATACCCTAGGAAATGTGGGTAGTAATAGTAATTCAATGCATGTTCACAAATTTTAAGCACATCCAATTAATGGTTTTCAAAATTAAAATAGTGTGATCATCAATTTGTTTCAAATTTTTCTCTGCTTAGGGCTTTTTAGGTATTCTGAAAAATTTCAATTCTTTTTTATTCATTTTTATTTTGTTGACATACAAATAATTTTTATCTTATTTTCGTATCAGTCAATAGTATTTATTTTTATATTCTCTTTTACTCTCAAAAATTAGCAATTTAAATTGCATTTTTCTGTAACTTAGTTTTAAAAAAATCGTCCATCTTTCCTATTACAAGGAATATTAGGTATTCGAGCACTTCAATAAATTAATTAATGTTTGTATAATGCATGTTCTCCTGGGTTTTTCCTACTTCCAATCATATTCATAATATATATTTCAATCAATATACACAAATCTCAATTAAAATTTTTGTTGAGAACAAATATAAAGTTGACCTTTTTAATCAGGAAAAGGATTATTTCGATGAAAACGTGATTGAAGTTTGTCTTTATTCTTGGGGGGAAAAAGTTATAATGCAAACACGATTAAAGTAATTCACTGTAATTAGGAAAATACCATTTTTTTTAAAATGTATACTGAATGAACATTATTTATGACAAATATTATTTGTAAACACCAAAACTCAATTTATAAAATAAAAACGAATTTTCCCAACAATCATGTGATCTGCAGTGATGCAAGGTATGCTTTTAAATACTAACCTATAAATCGGTCTGGATCAATCGATTGCTTTGCTCAATCGGAAAGTTCAGTTTAAAAATATCTCACGATTTGCCGCGAAACACTACATCTATTACAAGTAACAGGTTAATTTAAATACGATTTAGGTGTACTTCTATTATGTGCACATATAATGTATTATACTAAAAATATAAAAAATTAAATAGTTTATACCTAATGTGGCAACACTGCAATGTATTTTACGCGTAATCGCATATATATTTCACCGTAAATATGTATATGTTGTTTTGTCCCGAGTCCCGACTGAAACGCGCCGCAGTCGTATTGTAAAAAAGTTTGTACGCGCGCAATCGTAATTCACCGCGCGTATATTATAATATATAAAATAGGTGCCTATATATTATATTTTGATATTTATAACTATCAAATTGGTTTTAATGTTAGATAGATATGAAGTATATAACATACCAACACTAATGGTAAACTATCATAAATACTCAAATTTACAAAAAAAAACTCGTTTTTACGAAAACTTATCGTAGAAATCACACAGTATGACGTCCGAATGATTTCGATCCAGATATAATGTACTATCGGACGACATATTGTAAACGGCAATAAACTGAGAGCACGAAATGCAATGAATGTAATTGTATTTTTAAACGACAAATCTTCAACAAAGCCCATTACCCGAATTAAGATATTCGTAATAGATGCGATTGTTTCATTCACGAAGTATTTGCAGATGTATTGTTCAAGAGAATAAACGTATTTTACACTAAAACGCGAAACTCGAATAATTTAATGTCATGTGTATGCAAATTATTTCATTATCCCGATGACATTTTTATTAGGTGTCTAATTATGACGATCGAAAATAATTTCGTGATGAAGAGTGATGTGTACGAAGAACGGGGATGTTCTATAGGTGTTCAAAAACGTTGACACAATATAGTGAAAATTGGGATGAAAAATAAAAGCTACGGAACTCATTAGGTTGAATTAATAGTAGGACAAAAAAACATGTAAAATTTAATAGTACGATTTTTGCAAGTGGTTTTTGAGTATAAACATTTTTATATCTGAAATTGTGACTATTTCCAAAAATTTATAATAATTTTTGATAATTTATTGCAAAAAATAAATAAATATTCGTAGGTTAGTGTTTGCTATGTTAAAAATAAAATATCGAAAATCGGGCTTGTTATTACGTCCCACTGACACTCGGCAAGCCATATTATTGGAACAACTTTTAAAATATTTAGCCATAAAAATTGATCAAATGACATCGTCGTGTGCTTTTCCGGTAATTATTGGCAACAGTCGATATAAACTGTATATACTATTATCGCATAAAATACACCGCATCATAGATAATCCAGCTGTGAGGGTAAAATTAAAAAAATTCAATATTTACTATTGCGCCCTCGAATAATGTGTATTTGGTTATAACGTGATGTGAAAAGGAAATGGAAAATTATTGTAATCTGAATTTTGGTGTGAGTCATGCGAGTGATTTGGATCATGTACAATATAGTACAAAAATATAGTATAAAAATACTGCTAAAAATACAATGGAAACAAATTGAAACATTTTCCGTCCGCAATGAAACGTGAAAAATATAGCAAAAATCATTAAATTTTACTACAATGGAGAATATATTTTAAATAACCAAAAAAAAAAATGTTTTAGTATTTTTTGAATACCTAGGCTAAAAATATACTATTTAAAAAATGTTATTATTTTCTGGACAATATCTTTCGTAAAAATGTCTACAGCCATTATTTTTGTCTTTGAATACATTAATTATTGTTCTATTATATTGTAACAATCTTATCGCTTCGTTAACACTTGATGCATTTTCTCTAAGATTTTTTATGTTTAAGTGTTCTTTTGTTTCCCAATAAATTCCTGCCTGAAAATAAGATCAATGAGAACACGTGTGTAAACATAAAACATTTTTATAAGCTGTCCTCTGTTCCAAATAATGAGCGCCATGTTTCACTGAAATGAGGTTCACCATTTTAAATAAATAATTAATTATATTGGGTCGATGAACAAATTTCGTTTAATTGTCGTTTTTGACGTCGACGCAGGTAGGATAAGTATAATCGGTAAATAAATAATTTCTATACCTACCAGAATGCTTAACGGTGCACTATGAGGATTTGCTCATACTGTTGTATATCATACTTAGTAAGAAAATGAACATTTGTAAACTGCGTTATATTTTAATTTGCAATAGATAAACTATGCATTTTAATATTTTCAATTATGTAACAGCTAAATATTAGATCAATTGTAGAATAGTGTGGAAACTTACGTTAAAACTTACTTGAATTTTCCAAACATTTTGACGGGTCTATGATAATTTAATAACCATAAAGATTAAAATCTCAGGACCATATTTTATTTACTTGTTATGTAAATATTTATAATTGATTGTAATATATTTTGGGATCGATCTTTGGCCGAGTGTTCGAGACGCGTTTTTTAACGCACGACGTCCCCGGTTCGATTCCCAGGTAACAAATATATGGTCTCTCGTGCGGGGCGTCTGGTCTGTGGTGCATGCTGGCCATAATTATCAATCCCGTCCAATAATTCGGTAGCTATGCTTGTCGTCGCTATCAAGAACCACCTTCGACTACCCTAATATGTTAAGAGTCAGTGTTAAGATGTAAAACTGTTAATATTTTTTTATTTATAACTTATTTTAATCATAATATTATTCGTTATCCATAGATTTACTATGTTCACATTTTATACGTATAGGAGAAAAACCCGGCTTCATACGAGTTGGATTACATTTTTACCTATTTTTAATTGATATAATTTGTTGAATAAAAATTGCCTTTTTTTCCCCCAATTAAAGGTTGAAGTTAGAAATATTCTTTCTTAGCAAACAGGCGTTTATGTCATAATAGGAATATTCTCTGAAAATTAAATATTTCGACAACCGTTCGAATAAAAATTGAAACCCATCTAAAGGTAAACTTAAAATCCACTTACTCCTTAAAGGTAAAATTTGAATATCTTATTTCCACAGTATCGTCAATTATTATTATTACCTATTTCCAAATTTAGTAAGTCGTATGTGTAGGTATCTAGTTTTATTGAATTTTCCTCTGGTGTTTTAAATTTTATAATGAAAGATACGCACACATAATATATTGTCCACAAATAGTGAGCCATACTATTATAAGTAGAGACTTAATTTCTATAATTCGTACAATTTATAATTTTTGTTTATATATATATATATATAATGTGTATAATAAATACTTACATAAACTATGTAAAAAGAATCTTGGCATTTTTAGTGAAACCCTCCATCAGTATAAAAAGTAAATTATAACATACCGGAAAACGTAGATATTTTATCTTTAATTATGTCAAAAAATGTTATGTACAATTTTTTTTTTTTTTCTATTTGTTTAGTTAGGCGACTATTCAATAGCGGTAAATGGAAGATCACTACGGACCGCAATGGTATGATATTCAAATGTATAACCCCATGTTATGTTCTGGTACGGCAGGTACGGCCCTCAAACCTAATAATTAGGTTATAATATGGATTTTAAAAGTTTTATAACATACCATATGAATATATGGTCTGGAATCTAGGCAATTATTACATTTGAACATTATGACAAAACATGGCACTTTTCGAAGTTTAATGTTAAAACCAAAACTGAGACCAATTAAAAAAATTATTTGAGTTATTTTGGAATTTACTATAATCATATAATTATATATATATATATATATATAATATAAAGATGAGTTAATCATCTGAAAGTATGATGAATTTGTTTCAAATGGCAATTTGTATTTAATTTTCAGAAAAATAATTTTTAAATTAAAATATTTTAATACATTTTATAACATCCATCATTCCAATATAAACAATATTTTTTTATAATCAAATTTAGGTAATATTAGAAGTTAAACATTTGTTTAACCCGCCTCATATTTATGCTCTTGCAGGTGATGCATAAAAGCCTAGCTATAACGCAGGTATACGTCATAGCATATATATTATGTTTAGTCAGTTATAATACATGAAAATAATAATAATAATTATTATTATTACTGTACTGGTATTACTGTATAACTAGAAAATTAAAATAAGCTTATTTCTGTAATTTAAAAAATTCATTAAAAAGTTTCAGACGATTAAGTTAAATTAATTAACTGTATTAAAATTTTATATTATCAAAGAACAAAAAAAATAAATTTAAATTAAAAAAATTGTTTTTAAAAAAACGAGGTTACATTATATTATATGTATATTATATCGATTAGATCGAATTTAAAAAGCCTTATTTACATAGAGGATATTATTACAATTATTAAATTATCGGGGGAAATTCTTACGTTATTGTATTTTTGTATATAGATACATTATGAGCAAAGCATATTATATTAATACAAAATAATGTATTGTCTATAACTTTTCAAAATTAGTATTGATTGACTGAAATGGCATAGTATAATATTTTTTGCTATAGGTCAATCGATTGACTTTCGTATATATAATAATACAGATAGTATATAATTCATTATAAAATAAATTGAGGAGTATATTATGTAAATAAATTATATATTATTCGATATATTAGAAAATAAGAAAATAATAAAATACATAAAATACCTATAAAAAAAAAATAGGATACTATTGGCGTGAAAACGATTTTCTGAAGTATAAATTGTAAAAAATATAAATCATAGTATAATTACAAAAAAAAAGCTTTGTCAATTGGTTTGGTCATTTGTGTAAAACAATGTTTTTGATAAATTTAAAATTTTTAAATTATCTTTATTCTATATTTTGTTTAGATATTAAATATTCCAATTTTATGGAAATTAAATTTTTGGTTTTAAAATGTATTATTATTTGGATTATAAAAAATAATGTGTAGGTACTATAATACTAAAATAAGTATAAAGTCAAATTTTGAATTAATAAATTTAGTTTAATTTTGAATGATGAATATTTATCATGTATTTTTGATTACTTAAGGTCATACATAAATAATTTTGTAATTGTATATATATATATATACAATTACAAAATTATATATTTTAATATTTTAATATTAAAATTATATATATATATATATACTTCTATATTAAATGTATTCGAAATATTTATTTACAAAAAATATTTTAAAAAACGTTAAAAACAATAAATATACACCATTGAATACTTTTAAAACCACCGTAGAACACAAATTTGAAATTCAAACCAGAATTATATATTATTTAAAGGATTATACATATTAATTTAGATTCTGAGCATAGAGAGGAAGCTATTGATTTTACAATGATTTTTATTTCTTTTATTTTTATTTGTTTGTGGTGTTGGTATGAATCAATAGGAAATCAGCTCTAGATGTACCCTAAACATAGATTTTTCCAGTAGTTTCCTCGAGAAACAAGAAAAACTTCCTTATATACCTACAGTGTATGTAGTCATACAATGTATAAATACAAATACGGTGTATACATATATACGTAAAATATACATAACTATACCAAAAAACTACCAACTATAGGATTTGTACTGACATTTTAGATTTAAGTGATTGAAATTGCCCGATATTATTATAAATATTTTATAATTATTTTATTTATCATTGCTATAAAATTCAATATATCCACTACCAATATTCTATCCAACGAGAAAGTTTTTTCCACCCCTTACTAACCTGCTTTTTATTTATAATACTGACGGGTTTGACTTTCATCACATTTTTTAATTCTTCGTTCTTTTTTTTTTTTTCTATATTATATTTATTTTCATAATAGCATTCAGTGTTGATTCGTTTAGGAAAACAATATATAAAACACATTCCATGAAAAATGTTGTAATGATTTTTTTTATATACTTTCTATAATTAAAAATAGTTTTAAAGTTTTTATATATTACGCTGGTTTAGATTGTAAACTTTTTCTGAATCCAGTTTTTTTTTTTTTTTATTTCGAGATATTTGTTTGTACCTTTTTATTATAATTTTTAATATGTTTATTTTATGATAAAAATCAAGATATATTAATGGACATAAATATATTTTATGTCCATTAATAAAGATTATACAGAAAATTAAAAATTATTCTATAGTCTACAGTGTATACTAATATCGCAGATTGAATATTCACAAAGCGTGCTCTTGAAAAATACCAGAATCGAACGTTCATTTTATTCTTACCTTGCAAATCATTCACAGAATATAATAATAATAATAATATTAATAATAATAATAATAATAATAATAGGTATCAATAGTGACTAAAGTACAAACTAGCTGTTACTCGTCGTCTATGACGAGTCCACGTCTGTCGTTAGAAACAAAAAGATATTATAAAATATGGTTGTTCAAAACCTCCTTGTACTCTATACAAACTGATTAAAATGCGAAAATGTCGGAATTTATATCGCTACATTAAAAGTGTTTGTGAACCGCTTATATATATATATATACACATTTATACGAATGATTTTCGGTTTAGAAAAGTCGAGAATTAAGGGCCGAGATTCGGATTTATGGGTTCCACGGGAATCCGTACCGACTGTCGTACTGCTCTCGTATGTATATATTTATATATGTACGGGAACGGGTTATATTACTCAATCTGTACACTTGAACGACTAAATTATAGCTTAGTTAACTATACTTAGTCGTACGACACGATATATATATATATATATATATATACTACAATATGAATACAAATGGAGAGAAAAATTTAAAAAAAAATTCATACTAGGGCATAGGCGCAATTAGCACTAAATTTTAGTTGATATACATTCGTGACTACATTCTTTCTGTCCTCTGAACAGTAGACAACAATAACAAAATAAATGTTTTTTATTTTTTTTTTCAGTATTTCCGGTAAGCCATAATCATATTTGGAAAACCACGATGAGTATTGAAATTTCCACACGACTCTACCTTCCAAGATTTACAAATTTGTGGGTCTTTTTTTGATCAATTCTAGTTTATATTCATACGAATAAACACCATAATTAACAATGTTATTAATTATATCAATTGATGTTAATTTTTTAAATAAAAATTAAAAATTAAAATATAAAACAAAACCAATAAAAATAATTTAAAAAAAACCACAAGGTAATATGTCGCACGACCACAATTTAAGATATATCTTAAGTCGTGCACACGACTAACGGAAACACGAATTGATGATAAGAAAATGATAGGTATTGTTTTATTCTGTGATAAAACGCGCCACGCCCGTAAGTTGGTAGTGTGGTAGGAATCGGTCGCCGCCAAGTTGAGACAGTGTCACCAACCACTGTTGAATTATGTATACAAAAACCCCACGCACCTATGGGACGCCCACTGTATCGATCATGTATAAAAATGTGAGACAGCCTCGGGCGCTGTCTCAACGACCATTTTTGTATAATTTTAGAATAAATGACACAGCGGATACGCAACGAGTTAATTAAATGTTTAATTTAATAATAATTATAATTTTTTTTTAAATAATTAAATAAATGGATAAAAAAAAAAAAATTGAAATAAAATAATGTTTTGATTGATTTTTATACGAAATTGTTAATTTAAAAATTAAATATTTTATTATAACAATTCTTCAAATATTAAAGTGGGTAGACACTGTCTCTTTGTCTCATAGGATGCTTCGTCCTTGCAATACAGAGCCTGAAGAAAACTACCAAAAATTATATACAATATTCGACGATAGCTCGAAGAAGTGTGGCAATAACGTTTGGATTGGTTTATTACCTACTTTAAATGTACAATATAAATATATATATAGATATATTGTAATAACGCATTCTCGTCGCGTAATTTCGTCAATAAATTGCTCCATGATTACATATTATAAGTAGCCAAAATAATATTTTTAAATTTTTTCAAAACTTCTTTTATTTGTATTGTGGTGATTCCCTTAACGATGTACATGATACAAAACTAGATACTCCAGAAATATAATCGAATAAACACAACGACACGAAATACATTTAAATATTTTTGTAATAGACAGAATCGACTAATATACTAAATACCAATAATAATTTATATAGTTATATAACAGGGGTGGCCACTAACCTTAACTTTGGGAGCCGCAAATTTATAAAGCTAATTTGAAGCGAGCCACATTGTAAAGCGATGTTTATGAAATGAAGACACAATGAAAAATTAACTCAAATGAAGGAACGTTTATTTTTTACATAACATAAAACATTATTATTATTGACATAGTTATTAACATTATTATTGATTTATTTATGAGAAGTGCTTTTTCGAGTGTTCATTTTTTCTGTAAGCTTTTTAAAATCTGGCTGATTTTTTGTAATTTGTAAAAAAGCGCAGTTCGCACAAGTTCACTTAAATGTTCATCAGTTAGTTCAGATCGATAGGTATTTATATTTAATGAATTTAAGCGTTGAGTACAATGATGCACACACATAAGTAGTGTCAACGATTGAAATAAGTCTCATAGCACACTTTTTTGTTTGTGGGTATTTTTCTTCTGGGACATTTTTCCAAAATTCTATGGTAGAAACGTCACTTCGTTTAAGTCCTTTTAGTCCTTCGTCCTCTCGCAGTTCTAGTAACTCCAACTCTACAGCTGCTGTATCCTTTGTTATTGACAGCCATCGCTCACAACATCAACAGCTGTTGATTTAGGCCTATAATAATATATAGTACAAGTGCTCAAGTGTATTTTAATTGTAATACATGTATTTAAATTTTAAACTTGCTAATAATAAATTGCTAGTCGATTTAGGCATACTATCCGACCAGGCACAAGCTAGAAAATAATAAAGGATCTACCTAGTACTAATTAATAAATACCTATAAATGATTTTTTAATTAATTTCAATTTCAATTTTTTTTTATCTTAAAATTTGAGTATAATTTATATGCAGGTACCTACCTATCTACTTATATATTATACATACAAATTGTCTCGTTAAAATACCCGAGATTCATAGGCGTGCGCAGACATTGCTGACGGGGGGAGGGGGAGCATAATTTTTAGTTTGCTGCCTATCAAGATCTTATTAAATACATAAAATCAACTATACCATCTTCTGACTACTATGTATGTTTCCTAGCAATGTTTATTATTAGACCAAATTTACATTGTACTTTATTGGAATTTGCAAATAACAGTTATTGTGTTTTCACATAATTGTATATAATTTTAATTATTAGTTACCTAATATTTAAATTAATTTTAGTGATGAAGGTATTTTTTATTTTATGTAATATTAGTTTTAATACAAATTTAATATACATATATTATATATATTTATTATCACATTTTATTTATATTATAATGATATTTATACAAGCAGAAAATAATTAGTATAATTTTATTTATAGTTGTCGAATTGTAATAAAAATGAATAGGTACCTAATAGTAATTTATAATATATTAAAAAACGTGTAGGTACTATTCATTTCAAACTACACCAGATTTTTTTGTGTAGGTATAGAAAATTAATCTACGACATTTTCTCCCCAGACCATTTAAAAATGTAATCATAATTGTAATGATAACTACCTAACGCCACCTGATTTAACTTCAGTGTTTATTTCAGGGGGTGGCCAGAGAGATAATACTCTCCACCCCTCAGAGAAAAATGTATATCCCCAATGTATTTTTAACACATAATTAAAGTAAAGAAAAAACGGTGCTATCTTATACCTTTTTTTAGAATCTCATGTTTTGTACTACCTCCCTGCCACCCTAAACAATAGGTCTGAAATAAACATTGTTCATCATATCTATTGTGCTCCTGATCGTTGGCCGCCGAACCGAATAACAATTTAATGGATTTAACTGGTGTCTTTTGCAACGCAGTAAAGTAAAATATACAAGGTAAAATATTTATAAATGTCGTTTATTTATTATTTAATAGAAAAAAAAAAGAATCTAGGCATATATTAAAAGTATATACCTACGTATACAAATTAAAAGTAAAAACATACCTATATATAATTGTTAATTTATTAATATAATATATATCGTAATTAATATTTAATATTATTTAATCGAAGTATAATTATACACGGAGAGAAAATATCCCTTTACCATATAGAAAATAGAAACACTGTTATAATCTACCGACCAAGGAGTAAAAGCGAGTTCATTTTTTTCAGGTTTTGGGTACCGGGCCCGAAAACAGTTTCGAGTTTTTCCGGGTTTCAGGTATCGGGCCCGAAAACGATTTCTATTTTTCCGGGTTTCGGGTAGGTACCGAGTCCGAAAACGGTATCAAGAATTTTTGGGTTTCATGTTTCGGGTACAAACCTAATTTTGATTTTTCTGGATTTCGTTTTTTGGATACAAAATCTGTTTCAATTTTTATCGGGTTTCGGATAACGGGTTGGAAACCGTTTTCCAAATTTTCCCGATTACCCAGTTTTCAAAACCGGTTTACGACCCGTTTTACATTCCCTGCTGCCACTGCTATACCTATAATAAAGTTGTATGTACCTATTCACGCGTTTAATTTTGGAGCGTTAAAATCGCGACGCTTTCAAAATCTCGGACGTGCGCGATCAAATCGCGCAGAGCCATAACCTATAGGCGCGGACTGGTAAATATAGAGGTGTGGGATGTTATATATTGTATCATTTTAAGGAAAATTTTTATATTTGTGAATAATACCAAGTAGGGCAAATAATAGTTCAGGGGCAAGAAATGCTGACGTAGCATTCCAACACCCCAACCAGTCCGTGCCCGCGTGTGTTAACTATAGTTTAATTTGTAAAGTTATTAGTGATTGGTAACATAATAATAATAATAATAATAATAATAATAATATAACAAATATTAATTATCTCTATATTCGATACTAATAAACTAAAAAGGTAAGTACCTACTCGTCATTTTCATCACAGATAAGAATGCGGTAATATATAGGTATTCCGGGCACTGCAGGAACGTCACATACAATATAATTTATTACTCACACACGACTCATTTATCAATAATTACCTATACATTCAACTCTTTGGAAAAATACAGTCTATATTGTTTTTATAAGTACTATATTTGGAAAAATAATTCTGCCCGAAGGACGGACAGCTGCCCCCCCTTCCCGTGCTCACGCTTATGCCGAGATTCCATATTTGACGTAATATTATTATCAATAGGTGAGTATAATAGGAGATCGGTAGTGTTGGTAATGCGTCTGTCTTTGATGCTTATGGAGGTAGATTCAAACCCCGATTAGGTAAATAAATTTGTTGTAAAATTTTCGTCGCGATTACATCGTGTAGTGCCATCTCCCGGTCATAAATGCATACATATTATGCAGCCTTAAATGAAAATGTGTGAAAATAATGGATTGCACGCTTTTTATTTTATTTTTTTTAAATATATTCATGCCATGCGGGGTTACTTTGGGGATTTTTGTTACAGGCTATGTATTTCCAAAGGAATTGTAACGTCTCACATGCTGGACATGACGAGAGTTATGTGGTCGACCGTACACTTTCAGCCGGGTCGCCAACCACGGGCCGAGTCCAGCGGACGGAACACCGTGGATTTACTCTTTTATTTTTCCCCCTAACTTAAATATTTAAGGAGATTTATATTATAGGAGAGATTTTGGAGGGGTAAATAAAAAAACATCTGATTATTGGATGTAGTTTTTTTTTTTTTATTTATTATTATTAAAGTTATGTGTGAAGAAAGCTGACGGGCGTAAAACTTCAACAAAAAAAAAAAAACAGAAA